>PVJX010012055.1:0-39350 GCA_004027295.1 Dolichotis patagonum | reverse complement strand
CTAGGTTCTTTTCCTTTTTTCCTTGGAATTCTGTATTGTTGCTACCCTTTATTCTGTTTTGTTTTGTTTTTTCTCTTTAAATAAAAAAAAAAAGTTGCAGGTCAGCCTGGGATACATAGTGAGTCTGAAGTCAGCCTGAACTACAAAGGGAGACCCTTTCACAACAAAGTGAAAAAAAAAAAAAAAACAATCAAACAAATGAAAGGATACTTTTCTGCTAAGTGTCAGAATAAGTTAAACAAACAAAAACAAGCAAACACCCCAAACCAAAAATAAAACATACAAACAAAAAACAAAACAAACAAGAGAACAAAACTAAGAACTAGTCTACATGGATTTATTTGGCAAGAAAAAGTACAAATTTAATCTTTCATTTATTAAAATTGGCAATATTAAGCATTGTGTTTTGTTTATTTTTGTTTTGACTGAATTACATTTTAACTTGAGGAATCACATGCATGAAAGGAAACTCATTACCAGTTGTCAGTCTCCCAGTTTTACACAGTTGACTACATAGTCATTTTGGCACCTCTTATCTTTTGCATGGAAAGCTGATTCATTTTTCATGTTCATAAATAATTTGAGGGTTTTAATAATATTTGATATTTTCTGGTTTTAGGGTGAGATTTAAAATAAATATAATTTATTAAAAATGTAGAGCACTTACACAAGCGTTTGTGGATCAGGAATTAATAGCATAGCCATGGAGGGATAAATCAAAGCTCTGAGGCAAAGTCCCTGAGCCATTTTAAAGTTAAGAAGAGATGCTTTTATAGCTTTCAAAAGTATTTGAAAATTAAATGTTTGATTTATTAGTGCTGTGTACACATATGGCTCAAATTATTCATGTATCATTTGGAAAATGTAAAATGCTTAATGTTCTGACAGTACGTGATAATTGCTATTCTAATATATAGTGTCTACTAAATCTTTCTGGGAGCGGGAAAGGGTGGCATTGATATACAGAAGCACATGCTTTGTGTGCAAGTAAATCATTCTTCCATTGAATTAAGGCCAAGGAGGGAGCGCTGAGTGGAACTTAAAGTGATATTACAGTATCTGGTGCTGTTCTAATCAAGAAATATGAGGCAGGAGTAGTGAAAAATGGGCAGAAATACCCAGAAGTCCACTAAGGAGAAAATGCAATCAGATTTATCAGCGATGCTTTCTGCAAAGTTTCCAAGAATCATGGCCATCACTCAGCAGATCTGCTTCAGAGGGCTGATGCCATCTTAATTGTCCCTTTTACATCAGTTGCTGTCTGATGACAAGCATTAGAATTATTACCTTTTGTGGGTGCTTAATGGGTTAGAGTCCCTCTGGCTCCGTTATTAGCAAGCTGGGTGAACATGCTCAAATTAACTCTCTCCCTAAGCTTCAGCTTCCCACATGTAAAATGGAAATACTACACACTGAGCCTGCTGGTGCTTTGATCTTGGCCTTCCCTACCTCTAGAACTGTGTGAGAGAAATTTCTATTGCTTATAAATTATCTCGTCTCAAGTATTTTGTTATAGTAGGCTTATTGGACTAATATAAAACATTTCAGTGTCGGAAGAGTGTATTGTGTCATATTTTTTTGTAAATTTCTTTTTAATATCTGGCTACATAAAGACAGTCAGATTTTTAGATTGGCTTTGGCACTCAGTCTGCTGTGATCTCATGTATCAAATAGGCTCTGGAAAAAGTCTTGCTGTACACTTGTGAGAGATTGTGAGTGTTAGGAAAAAAATGCCATCTTAACATTAGTAGGAACATAGTTTTGACCTCACAGACCTCCTGTGATAAAGACTAGAAATACTCCTTCAGCTAATTTTAAAGGAAGTGTGTGTGTGTGTGTGCGTATGAGAAAGAGAGAGAGAGAGAGAAACAGAGAGAGAGAGAGAGAGAGAGAGAGAGTGTGTGTGTGTGTGTGTCTGTGTGTGTTTATTGCCTGATAGTTCGACAATCATTGAGAGGCTGGCAGGCAATGTTGTAGGTTAGAGTCGGACCGTAGATTTAGAATCAAGCTCCTGGTTCTGCTATTTACTAGTTTTGTGGACTGGTAAATTACTTAACTGATTCGTGCCTCAGGGTTTTCACCTTTAAAGTGAAGCTTATTCTTGTACCCATCTTTGATGGCTGTTGTGAAGCTTAGTGAGATAATACAGACAAAAATCAACTGCCTATAGCTACCAGTTAGCTCAACAGTAGCTTTTGTTTTATTTTATTTTATTTTATATTTTTTGAGACAACCTCTCAGGACATAATTAACGCTGAGCTTTAACTTGCTTGGTAGCCCAAGTTGGCCTCGAACTTGTGATCCTTCTGCTTCAGTTTCCTGCATACTGGGTTACAGGTGTGCACCACTACACCCAGCCTCAATACTAACTTTTTTTCCTTGGTTACTACTATCAAGAATCCAATATCTTATGACTCTCTGTTTCCTCGTCTGCTGAATGAAACTGAGCTGAATGGTTCTGGAGGATCTGGCTAGCCCTAACATTCTATAATTTTGTTTCAAAGCTTTCCTTCCTGGTATGAGAGAATAGGAAAGGTATTTACAAGCACAATTCCAGCACTTAAAAAAACAATTGATTTTTGGTGATATTGCATTTAGTAATTTTTTTCCCATTAAAATGTTTAAAAATTTTAAAGGCTTTAAGAATGAAATACAATACAAAATGTTTTTTTCAGTAAAAATTAAATTAAGCTCTTTCAGTTGAAACAAATATAGATATCAGAGCAAATAGAAATTCAAAAATTGGCTTCCAGGTCCCAAGGTGGTTTCAGGTCAAAGTCCTAATAGAGTTTGTGTCATGTCCAAATTTAATTGAAGGGTAAATGAAACTATGTTGACAGATTTTGCTGACTTCTCAGTTTACAGAAATACACAGAGACCATAACAGCCTTTAAATGGAGGAGGGAAGTAAGAAGCCTGGATTCATGGAACAGGAGTAGAAGAGAGAAAACAGGGTCTAAAAAGCATATTGAAAATGCAAGTGTTGAACTTACAGTTTGATTGAGGACCAAGATCAAAAGAAATCAATACAAATGCTTTGGTTTATTTTTTCTCCATTTTCACTTAGTACTAGTCTCTAATACAATGAAAAGCAGGCATAAAGCATATTAGGAAGAAAATTAGACAAATGGTTACAGATGTAAAAGGAATAACATGTGTTGCCAGTTTCTTAGTTTAAGTTTATTGAAGCTTTGCTACAGGGCCGTGTGGGAAGGTATTGGGGCTTTATTGGAAGTGGATTCTTAGGGGAAATATTGAGAATACCATATTTAAAACACTATTATATTGCATTGGCTCAATGACAGTGTAATAGCAAGGCTTTACTTTGTTGTGAAAATGCTACAATTCAAATCACAGAAACTTGTATTGATAACAAAATAATATCATAATGAAAACAGTAGAATAAAGCTAAAATTTTACACTCATGAGTGGCTGTCAAGATAGCAGTAATTAGGTTTATAGATAGAACTTTTATGTGGTATAAGATGATTTGGCAATTTTCACACTACTGACACTCCGAGAGTGATGTTTAATACTGACATTTTCATCCAAAGCCATTTGGTAAAATGATGGAAAGCACAGGGTCCTGAAAGCTGAGGAACAAGCTCAGGTTGAACAGCAAATTCCTTCTGACAAGAGAGATATGTCTACACTCAAAGGAAAAGGATTACAGCAATGATCAGATATAGCAAGAACCCTGTTACTTACAGTAATCACTGGAAAAGTGAGTAACATTTTTCATCCTTCAAAACAATGTGTAGATACGAAGGTGCAGAGCCTGGTGTGTTGCCATTTGCAATCTTCAGTGGTCATCCCTGCATCTTACAGCCAGATGGAACCAGAATTTGTCCACTTGCAATGCGATTCATCATCAGAGCTATTATTTCCATCTGCTCCAGAAAATGTCCTAATATGACAGAAGGTCACAAATACAGCTATAGATCCTTTATCTTTTTGTACTAAGCAGGGATAGTCCTGCTTAGTACAAGCTCTATAGCTCTGGCTGATGCTTTTAGAACAGTAGAAGTGATTCCATAGTCACGTGTGCTACAGCAGGTGTCCGCAAGGGACTCATAAAAGTGGTGAGAGAAATAAATAGCAAAAGAAGGAGGAATAACTGCTATCTCTGAAGGACTGGTTGAAGTGATGTGGAGAGTCAACAGACTTCTGTTGGTGCCATTAAAAGTACCTAGCATCCACCAGGGAACATGGTAGGTGTTCAAGTAACAGTTGACTGAAGTCCGTTGACAGTAAAACTGAGCAGGACCCATCTATGTAATATGTTCCACTGATAATTAGCTCAGCTGCAAATTGGTTTCTTTTCTGTTATCTATGAGGCAATCTGATTCAGAAAGGAAATGGTGACATTTAAATTCTAGCATAGTCTGTCCTTTGTGATAACTTGTGTTTAAGCAAAACCATTAAAATAAGATTTTACTGCCTGGATCTTTGAAACTTGTGGAGACAAAAGAGGAGAAGGCTCTCAGTATTGACTTTAGAATGGATTTGTGGAAAGAGCTTGTTGTAGTCAGGGGTTATACACAGAACAATTGGAATCAGAACATGGAATTTATAATATTTTTATTATGGTCACCCAGAGTTAACACAAGAAAATGCAGGAAATCTATTCACAATACCAAAGACATAGAATATTTAGTCAAGGGCCTAAATCGCACATTAGCCCAGATAAAGACCCAGAGCTCATGACAATGCCTCCCACGAGTCCAACTGGAGGTCTAGAGCCCACAAGAAGGACTCACACCAGTCTCTTTTACGGATAGGTGGCGGGAAGGCCCAAAGGTCAGCGGTGGAAACTAGGAAGTCTATGCCAGCAGGGTGAAGGAGCTGTGCTGGTAGGTTGAGGGTTCTATGCTGGAGCCAAGAAGTCACACTCACAACAAGACCAGGGCTGTCCTGAAAAGCACCACAGCCATCCTCAGCGACACAGAGGCCCCGAGCTCCTCCGACGACAAGCACAGTTGAGTACATGCTAGGAAGCCAGTGTGACAAGTTCATCCTGGAGACAAAGTGGAACACATCTTCCCCTCCGGAGCCAGGAAGCAATGCTCGGTGTGAGGACCAGAGCTTCTCCAGGAGAACCTAATGGCTCAAACAGCAACACGTAGGAGAACCCACAATGCCTCAATGCACTAATGCCTCAATGCCCTCAGTGCTCTCTCCTTCTCCTTCTCCACGTCTCCATTTATGCTGGCAACCTTCCTCGGGTGAAACAGCTCCGCTCAGTGCCACGCTGATGTAATCCAGCTGGCGTTAAGTTGATCACCAGTTCTCAATCCATAACAGAGCTTAACTTTTCTGTCCCTCCAATTTGGTTGTTGAAACATGGAGATGTTTCTCTGTGGCAGAAATCTCTACTGCTCCACTCACTCATGTCTAGTTATTTTCATCTTTGGGTCTGTGGTAAGTTTGCACTTTTCTACTTGCCAGTTTGATGGGATCATAATAGTAATATGGATGAAATTGCTGTGGTCTGAAACAGAGACTGTCAATGCCCAACCACAGTTATTTCATTGTTAACTGGAGATCAGCCTTCTTCTGCTCTTGCTCCTGCAACAAGTAGGGTTCCAGGTGGTAGAGACCTCAGCAGCCTGAGTTCCAGAGAGAAGACATGGAGACAGTCTACTCCCTACTTTCATTGTGCTGCAGTTTGGATCTGAAGTGTTCCCGAAGTCTCATAGGATAAAGACAGTCATCAGCCTGTAGTGCTATCGGGAGGTGCTAGAACCTTTAGATAGTGGGGCCTATTGGAAGGAGTTCGGTGACTGGGACTGTGCCCTTGAAGGGGGTATCAGGACTCCTCCGTGTCTGTCTCTTTCTGTCCCCGTCTCTCTGTTTCCCTGCTTCTCTCTCTCTTCCTCCCCAACCCCCTCTCTCTTCTTCTTCGCAGGAATGATGTGAGCAGTTTTGTTCTACAGTGTGTGTGGTCTCTGCTGTCCTGCTGTGATGGCTGCCTTACCATGGTTCCGGAACAAAAGAGCAAGGTGAACATGGGCTGAATTGTCTGAAACCATGAACCAAAGTACACCTTTTTTCCTTTTAAGCAATTTTTTTCATGTATTTTGTGACAGCAATGGAAAACTAATGTGCCTGCATGCTGGACATATAATGTAAGCAAAGAATGAAGTGTGGTTTCAAGTCCCTGGGATGGGGGGACTAGCAGTCACCACAGTACAGCCTAGTTTATTTTGACCAATACATGTCCACTGTTTGATTTTCCATTTCTTAACTAGAGGATTGTTTAATTTTTTTAAACTTCTTTTCAACACAAAGAGCCTCTGGTTCCCAGGCTTGAGTCCATTAACATCACACTTTGTTTAATTTTCAGAGTCTTGGGTCTCACTCCCAGTGGCTTTGGTGTGAGTTACAAAAATCCGACTTTTTCTTTTACTTTAATATTTTAAACAGGGTTTTATGTGACTCTGATACAGAAGGGAAAGCCACACTTCAGCATGGTTGTAAATCTGTATCATGCTATAAAAATTCTGACTATTACTTATCAAGTTCTCTTGGTCAGACATGTTCAGATATTAGTAAAAGGTTAAAGGCATTTAGGGCAAGAATAAGCATAATGAATATAAAGTTCACTGGCTCTGTTTCAAGGCTATTTGAAGCAGAGATAAAGAGAAGACACAGAATTGGTGATTAATAGACTCAACCGCTTTCTAAATGAGAATTCCAAAGATTGTAAATCACTTGGAAATTGAAGTGATGACCTGGAAAACAAGTAAAAATTAAATGATATCAAATGAGAAATGTATTTGGAGTGATAAAAGTAAAATTCATGGGGCAATTCCTTCACAGTTGATTTGGGAGGTTTCTGGGAGAATAGAAGCCATGGGGACCTTCACAGACTCTGTGAAGGAGTCTGGAATAAAGTACCCTGTACTCCACTAGTGGGCTTTGGAAAGAAGTTCTGGAAATATGAGATTTACCTGACATCTGGATCTGTGACTATCATTTATTAGGAATATCATCTTCTATGGATTTAAAGGAAATGTTATTTTAATCCTTTGGAGCAAAAATCTACTGAATCCATGTAAAAATTTGCTCCTCTAGATTTAAAATTCATGATATTTTGTAAAGATAATGACCTTTATCTCTTTCATCTGCTCCTAGTTGTTTATTTCTTTAGCTATTAGAAAGATTATTTGTAGATTTATGAAGTCGTAGAATTGTGCCAGTTCTACAAATTCTATTTGTGTGGGATAGAATCACTTAAGAATTCATCTTCTTGCAGTTTAGGGCAGACAGCCAGCAGCTTGTTGTCTCCTGGCAGTGTAGTCCCTTAGAACCTGGGGGTCTCCTTGCTTTAGAAATGCATGTCTAGAAAAGAACTAATTTCCAAAACACATTCACATGCGATAAGTCAAGAAGAGCTTATCAGGGTCAGGGAAGAGGGAAGTTCTGCAGCATTAGGTAAAGGATGCCACCTGTCACTAACCATTACTGATGTGCTGCTCAGTCCATCCTTGACTAATTTCTTTTCTCCTAAAAGACTGCCTTTGCTACTGCTTGTGAACAAATTCTATTTGTATAGACTTATAGAAGGAAAATAGTAAAAGCGTTGTTTTCTTGGGTTTAGGGTTGACTTCAGGTCTCAGTTTTTTTACCCTATCTCCCTTCTTTGCCCTGAAAAGATTCAAAATATACCATACTCAAACATGCAACTCTATTAAGAATTATTGAGTTAAGTACAAATAAGAAACGGCAGACATAGGCTGAGCTTTCTGCCTTTCCCTGTTACCTGGAAGTGGAACACAAGTTCCTTTTGGGCATGCCTTTGCCATCTGTACTTCCCTGTCTGGGAAAGAGCTACAGCTTAATCACTGGAGATGAGATGGCTGTGAGAAAGAGCTTGAAGAAACAAACACATCTACATAGCCTTCATTTACCACCAGTTTCCCCATGTATCTGTCCTACAACTTGCTGACCCTTCCAGTTCAAAATCCTTCTTCTTTATCTCCTTTCTCTACAAAATTATTTTTCTTGGCTAAGATGTTGTAAAACACCAAGTTTTAACTATCCCTTTGAGTTATCCATCACTGAATTCTCCCATTTGTATGCATGCTGCATGAGTTAATAACCTTCTGCCACTTTTCTCCATTAGTCTGTCTGTTGTCAGTCTAGTTTACAGGAGCTCAGCCACAGAATCCAAGATGAGCAAAGAAAGATTTTTTTACTCCCCTACAACCATGTGTAATTTTTGTACTATAATTTTAATGATTTTTTCTTTGGTATTTTGAGACAAGGTTTCACTAAGTGATCCAGGCAGTTCTTGAGTTATGTAGCCCACAAACTCATGATCCTCCTGTTTTAGCCTCCTGAGTACAAGGATTACAGATGTGCACTACCACCCCCAGCGATTTTAATGATTTTTGACTTACGTAATTTAGAAGGAAAATTTTGTTGCCTGGGAGAGAAAGACAAATGTAACTTGCTTGTGTAGAAAAAAGTTTGTATGCGTGTGAGTGCAGGAACATAGGCCTAAAGATTCCAGAGGTACTGACCTTAAGTCTGGTAAAAACTAAGGACTTACGCACTATTACCAGGAATCTCTCTGTGCTTTTTTCTGTCTTGCTTTCTTTTATGTTGACTTTGTTCTCAAGCCAATTCTTTGTAAGAGATGGCAAACAAGAAGATATGTATCTTTTCTTTTTAGGTTAACAAAATTAGTAAGAGCACCTATTTTTCTGGAGTTTCAGTGGCTTTACAGCTGATACTCTTGGTTGTGGCAGAGGCTTGTCATTGTTCACACTCCACCCTTGAATCAGTTGCTGAGAATGTTAGAGTGGATCATGCTAATTGGCCAGGCGTTGACTATATACGTATCTCTGGGTATTGCGGGTCAGATAAACTCTGCCTGAGCCACGTGAAAGGAGGTGAGGGAAGAATATGGTGTCCCCAAAGGAAATAGTGTATATATTTTCCAGAAAGGGGATAAAAGGCTGCTGGAAACCAAAACTCCAGCTTGTCTACTGCAGATGTTGATATCTCTTGGTTGACAGTGAAATTCAAAGTTTGTAAATTCTAATAAATAGACAAGAAAGAAAATTGAGTTTACTTACTTTGCATTCACTTCATCAACCAGTCAGTATATGGAATGAAAAAAACCCCTTTTTCAGGAGTAACATCTTTTATTTGCCCTGTTTTAGGAGCTGTAAGAGAATTTGCATAAATAGGATTAATTTTGATTTTTATTAATGTCACATAGAAGCCCGTCAGGATTTCTATTATAAACATCCATTTTACTATACTATCTGAACTTGTCAATTTTGTCAGTGAGAATCATACTGTCACATGCGCAGCTCACTGTGATTTTATTATTTTATATTGGGTGCAAGAAGCTTTATTGCTTTCTATAATGAAAGTCATATGTTGTCTTCTTTAAAAATATGAAGCCAAGTTCACCTTGATATTGAAGAGGCTTCCCTGAAAGTAGAAACTCTGCAGGTTCTGTGTCAGAGCTTTTTACATTTCCTTCATATTACACAGAGCCTCAGAAGCATAGTGGTTGTAAAGGTGAGCTAAATCCCAGCTCTATCGATGATGATAGTAAGAAAACATCCTTCATAGTGTTTTGTAAGGGTTAAATAAGTGAACACATGTACAACAGTGTCTGTGCCATTTTTAGAGTCCAATCAATGATAACCATTCTTACACATCAGATGTAGATAACCTGAATTTTTAAGTCTCTTTAGATAAATTCTTTGCTTGCTAATTTAAGTGCAGATTTAAGGTAGGAACTTTGGTTTGGGATTCGCAGCCTAAATATTTTTAAACTCATTATGTATAAAACAAAACAAAACAAAGCTTCACACCAAGATGAAGGTTTTTTTTTTTAAAGTGTTATGGAAAGAAAATTGTAGCTTTTATACTAGTTTGTAGTTAATAATGAAAAATAAAGTGACTATAAAAGTATAGAAATAACTAAATTGAATTAGTGATAAAATGAAAAAACAAGTAAACATATACTCAATTGGAGAAACTGATTAATAAAAATTTTAAGATACTAAACACTCAAAAATGCACATAGTAAGTTGTGTAAATAGTACTCATGATCATGGGGGAAGGATGAGAGGAAGAAAGGGAGGAGAGAGATAGGGGTGCCAGCAAGTGGCTTGGTGAGATCTGCACTGGTGTTTTTTCCCTATTCCAGACTGAGTTCTCTGGTGTTTTGTTCCCAGTGATGTCACTGGCCTTTTGGATGTTTCCAGTTTTTAGTTTTATGATGCTGAACTTCTTCTGAGTTTGGTTTACTCTAATACAGCGTTTTAGGCCTGTACTTCCATGTGAGTATTTCAAGCTAGCATGCAGCCCTGGTGGAATAAGGAGTGTGCATGGTAAACTCAGTTAGCAGAAACAGATCTTTCTCTGGTTGTTTAACTTAACTGAACTTTCCCTCTAAGAGACTGGTAGACTTGGAATTTCCATTATGATATAGTTTTATGTGAACAATAGACCAATAAACATACTGTGCTTTAAGAATGTATATATCATCACAGCATCACAAATACTGTAGTAGGTCTCCAGTCTGCAGTTGATGAGTTTAGTCAAAACCTCATTTGGACTGGGTGTTTAAGCCAAGTGGCCATGTCATGTTTGCTGTTTTTTTGATATTGATGAACTGTTGGGGATCATGAATTATAAATTGACATAGTATCTGTCCTAGGCTCTCCTTACCCTGCCTGCCTTGGGAACCAGTTGGTTTGGAAGGTAGAAATCTTTCTTCCTCTCTATCAATGAGATTAGCATCCAGGAATGGGGATAAATCTTGGCTTATTTCCTTTATGATGTTAAACTTGACATTCTACCACTGCTCCTATAGTGTTGTAGGAAAAGCACTCTACTCCTTCCCTTGCACAGGCTGGTGGTGGCTAGCTGGAGATTCTGGACCTTTTGTTCCCCAAGGCAGCTGGTCATGCCAGTATCCCCACTGTACCATCTACTTTGTCTCTTAGTCATTTCTTTCTTGCTTGCTATATGCTGTAACCTAGACAGGAGATTGGAGACTTACTGCAGACATCCTCAATGACCTACATCAACTGTGAAAAGGGTCTCTAATAACTGGGACCCAACATGGGACCCAATCTAAAAAGGAGGATCCAAACTCATCTGTCTCATTGCCCTTATTGGTCTCTGTACAAGTTTTCTATTGAACCAGATGTTCTTCATAAAAATGAGGAAGTAATATATTGGATTGACAAACAGGCAAGTCAGATTTAAATTCACAACTATAATCTCCATAAAAGAGTATTGAACCCAGGGTAAGAACTATTATGTGATCTTTTATGTTGCCCACCCAAGACTGAGATTTTACTATAAAGCAAAGATGAGGAATGTCATCTTGCACAGAGACACACAGGGGCAGAACAACAAAATGGGAAGTAAGGTTTATCAAAGTTTGGTCCTCCATAAAACTAATAATTTGAGGTCAAGGCACAACTGGCATCTCTGGATGGTCCTAATTAGTAAATGAAAAATCTCTTGGTGCCAATATATCCAGGGAACTGGCTGCAAAAGAGGAGGATTAGGCACATACGCCTTTGCCTGGGCAGAGGGAATATATACTGCAGCAGCCATCATGGCAAGGATGATTAATAAGAGAGTTTCTGGCATATGAGCTAAACCCTGATGGAAAGTCAAGTCGTGCTGTGTTTTTATCCATTGTCTCCCCCTGAGTTCTCCAGCTGACTATCTGGGGAGGGTGCTGTCCCGTCAGTGCTTTTTGTTCCCCAAGAGTGACTGATCATCCTAGAATTCCTGCTGCATCCTCTACTTTGTCTCTTGCTCTTTTCCTTCTTTCCCACTATATGCCATAAGCCAAGCAGGAGATTGGGGGCTCAGTGAAGGCATCCTTAGTAACCTACATTGACCATGGAAAATGTCTCTAGTAACTGGCATACATCATGGCCTGAACCCATGGTGTTCTTGCCTGCCTGGTGGATTTAGTGGGAATTTGTCTGTGATGTTAGAGCTCGCATGACAAATTTGGAGACATCCAACATAGAACTCTAAGGTTAGATGCAAGTGATATTTAATACTTTCACTTGGATTAAAACAAAAGGTCCTGAATATCCAGATAGTCACCATTTTATTAGCACATGTGAGGTAGCAAGTAGGGTGATTTTCCTGGAACAACATAGGACCAGTGGTAGAATGAGCAAGTTCAACCTCATAAAGGAAACAACTCAAGACCTATTCCCATACCTGGATGATAATTTCATTTACAGAGAGAGAGAGTGAGCAGGATTTCCACATTCCAACATCAGCCCCCAAGGCAGGCAGGGTAAGGAGAGCCTAGGACAGATACCATGCTGACTGGTAATTTGTGGTCCCTGACAGTGAAATATGCTCACGAGGCACCAATGAGATTTCTGTAAGATCTGTGTAAAAGCTGGGGAACACTCAAATTTTTTGTCAGTGTATGTCTAATTCCTCATGTGGAAACTGATTCATAGTATAAAGCAAAATTTAAAGAAAAGTTGAACATAATGGACTTGTTATTGGTGTGTGTTTTCCTGTAATTTGGCTTTAAAAAGAAGGCTCTTAAAAGTCTTTTTTAAAGCTTTTTTTTTACTTATGGAAGTAAAAAATGTGGAATATCATGAAGCAGTTAGATGCAATATACAAGATTTGCATACAACACAGATAGATCTTAACACTAGACATCTAGATGGACCCTAGATGAAAAAACAATAAAAATACAATGGAAAACTCACACGATACCATTGCATAATTAAAATACATTTGTAAGAGCAACAATGCATGTTTTACAACAGAATATCATGGTTTCTGACAAATACATGAGAGTGAAAGGAGGAAAACAAGTAGACAAGACAAAAATCTTTAAAAAAACCCCAGTGATAGTGTTCATGTTCTTGAGGAGGTTGTTGTCAGTGTTTGCAAGAGAAACAGATTTAATGCAGAACACAGACATTTACATGATTAATTGCCAATATCCACCCACAGAGTCAGATGTAGAAGAGTGCAAGAGAGCTGTCCTCATGCTAGATGTCTGAAGAATCCAGGGGGAGGTCTGGAGTCCACGGTCATGTCCGATGGTAATCACATCAAGAGGCCAGTGAATCTGCAATGGAAGAGTGAAGGCCGAAAAGGCTGATGCTGGGGGCTAGAGAGTCTGCACTAGGAGGCCAGAAAACTGGAGCTGGAAGGCGAAGAGTCAGTGCCAAAACTAGGAGATAATGCTCAAAGTGAAGGCAAAGACAGAGCTCCTCCTAAGAGAGCAGCAGCCATCCTCCGTAAAGGCAAAGACTGGAGCTCAGCCAAAGAGAATAGCCAAAACTCTTCTGCAGAAAAGCAGTGTGAATTAAGCTTTTCCAAGGAAAATCAGCAGAAATCCTTCCTTCCTGTTCTCCTTTTATACTGTTTTGACAACAATGCTGACTCAAATCAGCTGGGTATTCTCACTCGACAATTAGTCAATTAATTATCCTAGAGACCAATAAAAATAAAAACCAAAATTAAATGCAGCAAATACATAAAAATAAAAATAATACTATCTACTGAGTAATCATGTTTTTTAATTTATTCATTTATAATCTGTTTGTTTTAAGAGGAAAATTCTGAATGTGGCATTTATGATTTTCTGAGGGACAAAGAAGTATATCAACCTGAAATTTGTGAACCTATGGAGCCAGTTCAACCTTTCTTATTGTATTATTTATTTTTACCACTTCTAACTTTCTAGCTCCCATATTCTTCATGTGTACAGCAGGAAATCTGAGTTGAAATGTTCAGGGGCCAGCTGGGAATGCGATCCAGATGTCAGAGGAGGGGCCACGGTGAGGATGATGATGTCAGAACTATAATCTTTTGAGAGTGATTCAGTCATTAAATAAGTACTTAGTCATGAACTTATTATTTCTACAGTTATTTATTGAGAGGCAGCTATGTGTCTAGCACTCAATTAGTCAAGGGGGACTAGGAAAGGAGGATTTACTAACCCTATAATTGGTTGATGCTTTGTATTTATTGTATGTTTGCCATGTGCGTAGCTCACTAACTTGTAATTTTGTTTATAAAGTAAAATTTCGGGAGCAGAATGAATATAAAACAAATCTTAGGAAGAGAGAGGCTTTTCTGGTTGGGAAGTTTCTTTTTGACCTCTGTGACAATTTAGGTTGGCACGTGGACCATAGGATTCTCTTGAGAGGTCCAGGAGGACTCTTGCCTTTGCATTTCC
Organism: Dolichotis patagonum; assembly: GCA_004027295.1. Classification (NCBI taxonomy): domain Eukaryota; kingdom Metazoa; phylum Chordata; class Mammalia; order Rodentia; family Caviidae; genus Dolichotis; species Dolichotis patagonum. Next base: position 25,126 of record PVJX010012055.1, on the reverse strand, counting down.
ACTTTTAAAAGTCGTTTTTAAATTTATGATGCCAAAGTAAGGTAGAATAAAATAAAAACATATAATTTTGTCATTACTTCATTTAAAAAGTTTGACCAAACATGAAACACTATTTATATGTGATATTTCAAATTTTAGCAAGAAGGTTAGTATGAATTCCCTGTATCTTTGGATATTGGCTTTTTAATATCCTAAAAAGATTTTGATAGCATGAATGTTACACATTTGAAAACACAGCAAGTTCTGATGGTCATGAAGAAATATACATGATTTAAAAGGTAAATGTTTAATATTATCTTTAGTCATTGACCATTCATTTTGTTCATCCATTTAATGATTGATTTTGGACAGCATTACTCTTCCAAGGAAACCAAACCAAAGCAAAAAGTCAGATACTTTCAATACATGAGCACTTCCCTGTGAATATATTAAATGTTCAGAATCTATACAAATGCTTTCTAAAGGCTGCTTATTATTCATGTATGGTGATAAAAATGATAATGACCAACAGTTATATGTGTTTTATAGTTTACGAAGTGACTTTGCATCTATTATCGCATTCTATCCACATAGAAGCCCTGAGAAATAGGCACCATCATTTCCATTTTATAAATGAGGACATAGAGGAAGGGGGTTAAGTGACTCAGCCAAGGTCACCACACAAGTACTGGAACCCAACCTAAGCCTGCTGACTGCCAACTGTGAATACTTTCCGTCACTTCACACCTCTTGCTTTCTCTCTCTCAGCATACAAGTTTGCTCTTCTGAAAACTTTTAACAGCCATTACTGACCTGAAAAATCACTGTGATAGGCTCCAAAGGCGTCACCCATAGAAAAATTGATGGATGTCATCCATGGAAGAATTTTAGTATTTTATTTTATATTATTTTAGTTTTTGGTAACAGGAATCTTGTGCTTGCCAGAGAGGCGCTGTGACACTGAGTTATCTCTTTGGTAGTTATTCATTTTATATTAGAAGGAATGACTTCTCAATACCTTCATGGATTTACTTAATTTCTAGTTTATGGTTCCATGTTGCCTTATGGGAAAAGCTCAGTCAAGCCAGGACACAGATATTCCTTTATTTTCTTGTTCCAGCTTTTCTTCTAACACTGTATTTCATATAAGAACTGCTTGAAAATCCCGAAAGGCTTTGCAGCGTTGGGGAATCGGTGTGGGGTGAGGTGGGCTGAGTTGGGAAGAAACACTAGGTCTATGAATTCATTTGTCTTGGCTGGCATCTGCTGAGCAGAACATCAACCTTTCTGGTCCCCAAGCATCATTGTCTCTCTCTGCCAGCAACTGCTGAGATGTCTGAGCCTCATCTGGCCTCTGGTAATTAGCTTCCTCTGCTGTCATCTGCTATAGTGTTCTTATTCCTACCACAAGGCCACTCAGATATGTTGGGTTTTTTTTACCATGTCTTTCTGACTCTTGGTCAGAAGAGTGATAGATCTCCTGGCCTTCAGGTGTTATTCAGAGGCTGGAAACCTATGATGCGATTTTTGTAGATATTGCTATGAAACTGCTTGCTAGCCTCTGCAAGGCAGGGGAATTTCTCTACCAGGCTCCCTGCTCTCTGAGCTATATCTGGGAAGGGTATACTTTACCAATAATTTCCTTCAGTCTGAACCTCTGCTGTGCCTGGTGGTGGACTTTATGTAGGGCTCCTTCTTGAAAAAACACTCCTCATTGATCATGTATCTTCCATTCACCAAGACTGGTCATCATTCACCAAGACTGGTCACCGTTCACCAAGACTGGTCACCATTCTCCAGTCCCAGGATTTCTTTTTTTTCATTCAGAATTACCTTGAATGTTAGTTTTATTTAACTGCTACTTAGCATTAATTTTTTACTTACTTATTACCTAATTCACAATATCCTTTAATCCTCATGCCTTATTTCCACTCCCTCATCTTTATTTATAAACAATCATTTCATCATGTTTAATGTGCAAGTTTTTGTCTGCAAATTTTTAAAAAATGCATATAGTTTTGTGTACATGTAGTTTATTTAAACAAACCAATATTACTCATGTAGCCATGCATGGTAATAATAATACTATTACAACTAATATTAAAATATTATCCCTCTTTTTTATCTGTTTTATCCTCAAAGACATAGGTGCTGATGGGGGATTGGGATGAGAGGAAGATTGTTTTCATTTTCATGGATATACCTGAAATGTCCTTTGGTTTTTGTCTCCATGGATGATTTGTTCATTTTAAATAGATACTGAGGACTTCATGTTAGCCAGGCAATGGTGTCAAAGCAAATGAAATCTCACTCGGCTCAAAGCAGCTTCTAATCTTTAGAGTTTCAGTGAAACAGGACGTCACACTGGCCATCTGTGAGAAAAGCTGCATAGCATGTCTCAGATCCCATTTCAAGAGGTCACAGTGGAACAAGGATGGCGTTACCTGGCTGGGTTGAGATGAAATACAGTCACAGCCGTCTGCAAGACCCTTTCTGCAGAGCCTCCTCTATCTACCCAGGTCCTATTAGAGTTGCTGCTATTGCAGCTAAGCAAGCCAGCTATTCTGGGAGTGACTCAGTCCTCGGTTCTGCAAAGGCAAAACTATTCTAGGAATCAGCAAGAAATCCAAAGGACTTAGGTACATAAAAATTTTTCACCACACCCAAGTTATATACATCCTGTGCCCCCAAACTGAAAGATGTGTACTTTCTAGGTTGCATTTATTCTCTTTCTGCTGCTATGAAAGGCTCTCCAAGACTAAGTATTACTGAGAGTTTGTTTAAGTGCTGTGATAGTTAATCATTTTGGCCTTAGTTTCTGTCTACCAATACCAGAGGTCAACATATGGCTCTTCTGTCTTCTTTAATGTGAACCTTTAGCACAAGGATGGCTAGAGAGCTAAGGGAAAATATCCTGTAAAAACACAGCTTGTACATACAACTTCATAGCACTAGGAGGCAAGATTGGCTTGGGGGTCCTGATGAGACTAAGAAGAGATGTTGAAAAGAGAGGCTGAAATTGCTTTACCAGAGTCAATTTAGCTTCAGGGCTTAGTCGTGGAAGGATTTTTCCTTCACCTTTTCATCACTTTGCTTCCTGGATATTCTCACACAGTCCAGTCCTCTGTGACTCTTTCTAACATTCCACGTGCCTACATTCGGTCAGTGTAGACACATGGTAGATCATGGTTGCAAAAATCAACAAATTTCTCTTTGTGTTCTTAGAAATTTTACCTTGTTATTGTAGGAATGGAGATGCAGGGTTCTTAGTGTATGATGATTTTATTTGCAGAAACTCAATTACTTAGACATTTCTGAGAAATTTTGTTCTGGTAGAAAAGTATAGTCTCATTCTGGGAGTGTAGGGTGGTTCCTGCAATAAGTTTCTGAATTTCTTGAGAAATTCAATTGCAAGGCCATCTGGTCCAGGGGGTTTATGTCCTTGTCATGAGATAATTGTATTATGTCTATGTCAATAGTGATATACTTTTTAACTAATTGAGTCATTATAATTTATGAATATAGTTTGATTTGACCCTTATTTTTAATTAAAGGACTACAATTATGTATATATAGCTAAGGATGTTCATAAAAAAGAATTTAATGGAGTGTTTTCCTACTTTAGTTTCTTAAATAGAGCTAAAGTGAATCTCTCTTGCTGTTTTGTTTCTTTCTTTCTCTAACTGTAATCTTGCAAAAAATTGTTACGCATGTACATGGCAGAAATACAAACTGATAAGCAGTGATGAGGAGAAATATAATAATTTTTATAAATGAGAGAAGTGATAAGGCAAAGACTAGAAGACTATAGGGCAGGGAATGTGTGATTCAGTCATTTAAAGAATCACACCTAAAAGAAAGAAAGAAAGACACACATATGTGCAAAAATTTGCTAATGTGACAATGTATGATAGCAGACAGACCTAGACAAAAGAGAGGAAGCAAAGTGCAGGGAAATTAATGAGGAAAAGATAACCAGAGAGTAAGAGAATAGCAGAGTTTAATATGAAAAATCTATGCATAGTATATCAAGGAAAAACTCTTATAATAATTATCGTATAGTGGGCTTTCACTCAATGTTTGCAATTTATTGTGGCAGAATGTTAGAAATAGAAAGAATAAGGGGTGAGAAGGAAATAATGAGAAGAAAAAGTTACCACAACAATTGTCTGATTATTTATTAATTTTCTCTGGGCAATGTGTCTATAGGACTAGTTGACATGAAAAACAGTGACCCAGCGTCTAAAACCATTATCAATTTTTTCAGTCATTGCAAAGAAAGAAAATATGAAGGACAAATGAACACTATCCAGAATAGCCTGGAACTACAGACTAAAGGTGAAAGCAAATGAAAAACTTGACCTGTTGAAATGGAAAAACAAGCACTTGGTGGATGTATGCTTTTCTCCAAGAGCTGGACCTTTGGCATGAGAAATGTGAGTGGAATCTGGATAAATTATTTTGGTAATGTTTCTGCGTACTGTTTGCCTTCACAATTTCAAAGTTTCAGTTCTTGCTCCCTCTCTTTTAGCCTTCCATATTGAGTCTCCAGCATTGCAAACATCCACAAATACAGTTTTAAGCAATTCTGTTTCTGGGATTTTAGGTTGACAAACTCACACATGCATGCAAATACACGCACTCATCTTTGCAAAATTATCTATAATGCAAAAGAAAGAAGTAATGCAAAGGCCCAGCCCATGACCTGAGTAGCCTCTACAAGTCAAAAGGATAAAATTTGAAGATTATTCCTGTGGTTTTCTCTTTCTTTTGGAGTTCTTGAGGGTCTCTTATTAGTCTGAGCAGCTCATGTTCCTTGGAAGACAAAATGATGAATTTCTAATATGCAAAATAGGATCACACAGCAAGGCAATAGCCTCCAAAGCTAGGCTATTAGCTGGAGAGAGAATTTTGCAATATCATTATCTTCCTCCTTCAACCTAGGAAGGACCTGGAAGAGATACTCCTGCCTGTGACACAAAACCATAATAGGGCTTGCTTCTATGTCTTTCATGGTAGAAGGGAAATAAGAGTGACCTCTTCCTTGGGAGACTGGGGGAAGTGGAAGGAAAAGAAAAAATCCAATGGAATAAAATTTATACGTTCTAGTATTTCCCTTTCTCAATTTTCACAGATAAGAAGCATAATGTTAGGCAGAGAAGGCTAATCCTGAGAGCAGGAAGCGCCTCTCTTTCCCATTTTGTAGGATCTAGAGAGATCTCTTGCGGGGATAAGCACCCTGTACATGGCTAAAACTGCATCACCTTGATGGTGTGTCTATTACCTTGCATGGCTTTGGCAAACAGGACAAAGGAATTGAATGCTTTTTGCTTGTTTTTCAGAAAAAAAAATCCTTGGTGAAAGCAAAGTTCAGTGCTATCTTTCTTATCTAAAAACCTTGTATTTTGTGGTCAATGAATCTGAGGGTGGGCAACTAACCACTGACATGAAATTACAGAAAGAAATAGCAAACCACCTTATCCTCATTAGTTACTGCCATGGTTACTTATTTACAATGAAAAGAATTATCAAGGAGATGAGGACAAAGTACCCCTGCCTTTGGGGGCTGTTAAGGGGTACAGCAGTGATTCTAAAATTCATACTGTTAATCCTTCTGCTCAGCATCAGTTTCTGCTGAGAAATCCCACCTTTAGCAGAGTCTCCTCTCTATCCCTTCAGGCCGACAGCTCTGTGTCAGGGGAATGATGACAAGTCACCACTTAAAGCATTCCAGCAATATGGAGCATCACTATTCTAAGTAACTAAAAGGCTTACACTTAGAAATAACGGTGGTTTATCTTCATTTTTTGTGCTGTGGGCTGGCTTCTGTATGTATACTCGGCAGCAGCTGCTTGCTGACGCCTGGACCCAGGAGTCTCAGAAAGCTGGGCTCTGTGCCCAAAAAGTAGAAGTAAGAAAAATGAAAATACACACTGAAGAATGTTGGGCAGAAAACAGCCCTGCTCAGAATTAATGAGCCTCAGCAAATCCCTCACCTAACAGGAGGATTTCATGTTTACCCTGTCTGGAGGTCGATTTTGTTCTTAAACAAAATCCCAATTTGTTTTATTGGCTTATGAGTATTTCTGAAATTCACATTTCTGAGTCTACTCGCAAATTCTAATTCCTAATTCTTTATTTTTAAATTTTAATTGAATTTTAGAAAAGCACGCATCACTTCTCTCACCTTGACCGAGTCATATATAAGTTTTAATGTAAACACTTCATGGACAACTGGGCTGAGATTCTATTTGTGGATTTCTCATTACCTCATTCTGTGACCTTGAGCAAGAGCTGTTCAATCTCCTTGGGTTTCCTCACCCAAGGAATGTGTGAGTTCAGGTAAACTACTGTAAGCTGCCATCCGGCCCCAAACACTTGTTTACAGACACTTATCCCCATCCTTCCTTCATGTGACCCTCTCAGGTCTTGACGGTTCCTGCTTCCCATTCCAGACTTTCAGGCCCCTTAGGCTTGGAGCTTTCCAGACTCCTGCTCTTCCCTCTTTCATGGGCTTTTCTGCTCCTCATTGCTCCCCTTCTACCTGATCTCAGTTGGCTGAAGAAGCTAGAAAACATCTGAGTGTCAGTGATGTCAAATGGATTTAGCACTGACCTATTTCAATACAAATAAATGCAGTTTCCCCCTTTGCACATTTTACAAGGATCCCAATTACAGCATGTCTGCCTCCCTTGCAGACACACGTGCCAGTGAGCACAGCATCTTTCTCCTGCTTACCTTGCACCCTAGTGTCCCATGCAGTATCTGGAACACAGTGGTTGTGTCCGGTACATATTTATCTGAATGAATGAACAAACATACCTTAAGTCATAGTTAGCAGGCAGTTTTAGGTTGGCCTTCCTGGAATTCTGGTTGGTTTATATAGGTTCCTCCTGGGTCCCTTTATCTGAAATAAGCACCAGTGTCCCTCCTTCCCATCTTTGCCCATCGATGTTCCCATTCTTTTATCTTGCCTAATTTTACTTCCCAGCACTTAATGTTACCTGAATTTATTTATTCCTAGCTTTAATATGTGTCCCTTCTATTAGAATGCAGGCTTCCTCTCCACATTCCAGGTGGTATCCTCAGGACAAAGAACAGTACCAGCATGTAGAATGTACTTAATAAACACTCGTTAGCCAAATGAATGAAAAATTACTCATTGCTCATTCAGACAATATGGACTTTTTGTTCTCATGTCATTACCAGTTAATATCCTCTGTGCTCCCCGGAGCATATTATGTAGTTCAGTATTTGTGATTTTCTTCCAGAAAGCCAGAGCAGAAGCTGTGGCAGTCAGTTCAGAAGAGACCATCTTTCTCATACTTGCTTAGCTCTCTTTGCCTTTGTTTTTAATTTTCAAGAGCTCGGAGAACAAAGACAGCAAAAGACTTGAACAGAATGTACTAAGTCTTTGATGCAATAATGTTTCCTTCGCTGGGCAGCCAGGCATGCATGGTACCTAAGCCTCTCTGGTGGCTGAGAAACATCTGCTTCAACTCAGCCTGATGTCTTGCAAAACACTGAAGGCTGCTAGCTGCCTTGGGCACAGTACCCAGGGTACCTTCTCCACCTGCTGTTGCTGCTGCCTATTTGGTGGTTGCTTTTTTCATTCTTTTGGGCCTTTGGGTATGTATTTTTTTGTTCTTATATACAAAACCTCAGAGCTTTCTTATTATAAAAGCCAGAGAGGACCTGGATTAACAGATGTTTTTCTTCTACTGTAAGAAGAATTTTATGTTCCCTGGCTAATAGAGAATATTTCCATACTGTTAAATATCTTCCTGTTTAATTATGTTTTAAAGTCAAAAGTGTGTATCTGGGGGCATATTAAGTGAGTAAAAGGGGGATAGACACAGGGACAGTAAAGCGTTTGAAGTCGTCTATAAAGGGAAAACTTCCTGGCTCTTAAAGAGTATTATAAGCCTGTTTCTTCAGGCTTCTAAAAGACTCCCATGTTTGTTGTGTAGCAGGAAAAAATGAGTTTGAATTGAACCCAAAGTGGCCAATGATTGACACATACGACTCCATAAAAGCATGATAAAGAGTCCTAACCTTTGGTCAAACAAGAGAGAGTAAACTGTAGAGCAGAAAAATGTTCATGCTATAGAGTCTCGATAAAATCTTGTAGAATTTGAAGTCTCTTACTGACTCTCTTCATATCATGTTGGCCTTTTTAATATTGGCTTTCTAAAATTAAAGTCAGACTTAGATTAGAAAAACATTTCACTGATAAAGCAAATTTCCATCAATGTCTGACTTTATTAAAATAAGTTATTCTTCTTTCCAGTAAATATTGAAAATAATTCCTTAATCACATGAAATAGATTTGCTTTTAAAATGCATTGTTTTGTATAGAATAACTCCTTAACATTCTTGCTTAGCCTATTTATGTATCTGCTTTGTGCTGCAATCATACATATAGATTATCCCAACCAAAGGTATGCTATTTTGTATTTTATTGTTAGCTGTTCCTTTCACATTTATTCTATAGCTAATTTTGCAAAACTGCACTTAAATCAGTCCCCAGTGAGCAGACCTGGAGTTCCCATTTTTGCTTTTAATAGACACATTAGTCTTCCTACATGGTAAGATTTCAAAAATGGCTTTTCTTGGGAGATCGCTATTATATATCACTCAGTGCATTTCTGGTCTTACCTTAGGGAATTTAGATGAGTTGTCGTTGCTTTGGCTTCAGCTGAAACACAAGATGTTTTAAATTGGATCCTGTACTGTTGTGCAGAATGTATAAAACTCTTTGAATACATTTTAACAAGAGTCATGTAAAGGTTATACTAACTGCTCTAATTTGAATCACCAAACAGCTTTGTCCTCAGGCATAGCAAGGAAAGGAAGAGGGGACACCATAGGTAGAGTCCTTACATGGTATTGAGGCATAAAGGCTGGATGAGGCCATGGATCAGGTATTACCCAACCAGGTAAAAAGTTATGGTTTTATCTTTTTATTTTATTTTATTTTATTTTATTTTATTTTATTTTATTTTATTTTAAAATACTGTATAGTATAATTCCTGTTCATATTTGAAAATTCAACATTACTAACTGACAAAATGAGAAAAATAAAAGAATTCCACCATCCAGGGATAATTATTATTAAAATATTGAGTATAACTTTTTATACTTTTTTCTTTTTCCTCTTTTCCTTCTTTCTACTGTTCTCTTCCTTTTCCTTCCTTCCTTTTCTTTTCATGCTGGGGATTGAATCCAAGGCCTCACCTAACCTTGGCAACTATTCTGCAATTGAGCTGCATTTCCATCCTTTTTAAATAGAAATGGGATCCACTAATGAGTGAGTGGGGAGGTTCTTAGTTATAAAAATGTATTTTTATCAGTTACTTAATGGATAACTCTTGCCTGCGTCACATAAAACAGATAGCATTTACAAAACAGAAGGCATGGCCACCGTCCCAGTTCTAACTGCCCACGTAATTGCTCCAAGATGAACAGGAGCGCCATAGCCTTGGAAAAGATGTCTCAGTGGAGCCTTTAATTATAACAAAGCAAAAACATTCTAACTATGCATGATCAGGAATCACACAGCAGGACTGAGACTTTTCCATAAGATGCAAACACAGTATTTTGATTAGAGAAAAGGTGGGGCATTGCAGGTTTATAGCTGCTACCCATTTACTTGTCGTTTGTTAAGAACTGGGCCTGGGGATTTTACCCTGGGTTCAAATTAACCAGTTAGCCTGTTATAGTTCATGGATGCTGGCAGAAGACACAGGATGTCTGGATCAGAGATGAATGAAAGCAAGATAAATGAAATTTATGTTCAAGTCAGTTTCTCTGGTCCCTTAAGGACCGTGGAGTGACATGGATAAGCCTAAGGGATATCACCTTCAAAACACGGACACTGTGGGTGAGTTTCTCACAGTGAATCTCTGTCTCTGTATCTCTGTTTCCCATTTTTGCTGTACTGATGAGGGGACAGGGTCAAACTTGCAGTCTTCTAGTCAGCCTGTCCAGTAGCAGGAATGTGCCACTGTGCACAGTGGAGGTTTCTTCAATCTCAGGCTTCAGTTCCTTTCTCTGTCTCTGTGTCCTTTACATGCATGATACTGCTAGACAGAAAGTTAGCTATCAGCAGGCCTGGAGACCCGTAGCTACGAGCTACATGACAAAGGAAATGCACTTTGTCTTTTTCCCTTTGTTTTCTTAATCAAACTTCAAACTTTAGCTCAAGAGAATGTGACATCCCCTGAACATACTCATAGGCCCAGGGCCCCTGTAAAGTCCAGATCATGGGTGAGAAGTTGGACAAAACCTCGAGGTCTCAAAACAAATTAAACAGAAACATTCCACCTATGGAGTAAACAGAAACCTTCTTCCCTTTGAGATTAGTCAAAATATCTCATTTTCCTTGTAAAATAGAAATGACCTCAGTGGGAGGAAAATGGTATTCCTTGCAAGACCTGTTTAAATAAGTAACCTGAGACTTTCATCCGTGTAACTATAGTCTTGGTACTGCCAACCATCATACTTGAAGCTATATTTACTTTATTGCTCTGAAAAAATCTATGATTTTTCCATAAATACTACCTACTCTCTCTATAACTGCATAGGTATCTTTTCTGAAATCTTTCTTTGAAAACACAAAGAACCAAGGATCAAGTGTCATTGGTTCCTCTTGGGGATTAGGACCTGGCTTCCCAGTGACAATCCATTACATAGTGATTCCTGGTTCTTGTCTTTGGGCTAATATCCCTGCTGATGACTTGCACACAATTCCTGCCCTAGTTAGCTTTCCCTTAATGTGGGACTGTTAAAATTCTGTCACTGCTTTTCAAGGAGCCTACAGAAAAAGACAGTTTGCTTAAAGACCAGTGAATGCAAACAACAATAACAACAACCCCCAAACAAACACACCAAAACCAAACCAAACAAACAAAAAACAACTGGGCAAATTCTTTCCCTGTTGAAAGAGAATGTGCTGGGTATAAGAGTGTTTGGGGTTTATTTCAGGCTTTGTTGAGGGAGAATTGGTGATTAGGTTACTCTTTAACAGGAGGCCAGATCACTGAGTCTCAGAGGAGATCTGGGTATTTTACATTATAGGTTAACTGTTCCTTTTATGAGTTCAGGTGACATCTAATTTGGCAAATAGATACCCTTGCAATTATCTTAGAGGCATGGAAAAGAAAGGTATTTATGTTTGTAAGTTTATTATCAGGAGTTGGCTTTGCTAACTCCACTAAAAGTAAACCCTGAAGGTAAAAAGCCTGTATCTGTCTATTTAGGAAGCTTTGTTAAAGCATTCTGTAATTAGGATTAATTTTTACCCTGGGAGTACAATTGTAATTAACATAGCGTATCACTGTTTGGTCTGAGGCTATGAATTTTGATGTTTCCTATTTTACAATGTGAATTTATGGTATAGTTTTGGGCAGAACTTGGGAAGTATGATTTCAGGCCTCAGAGCTTACCTGGATTCCACTTACTCTGTGGTAATAGAAACTTTGAAAAAATAGATTCAAGTACCACTGCTAATCTTCTTTCCCAATCTGATTGCTAATTAGTTCCACTGGAGGAATATTTTCAGCCAGCCAATTGCTTTCTAGCAACAGTGTACTATTCTATTTTTCATACTTTTGCCTACCTTATCTCTTGCCCTCCTTCGTGAGGATACAGTCTAACCAACCTCTAAGAGAGCCCAATAATGGCCCAGTCCTTCATATACCTCTCGCTGTACATACCACTGTTAAACGATGGACCACTTCTTGCTCAAATCTGAAAGCATGTATTATCCTTCCTACTTCACTCTCTTATCATTCACTCCACAAGTACTTTGTGTCTATTGTATCCAGGAAACAAAGTGGATGGTGATCTTGTTTCTAAGTTAGATTTTATTTATTTATTTTGTTTTAGGGAAGACATATCCTACAATCAGTCATCGACTTAGTCATTTAATTATTATTTTCATAAGTTCTGGAAACAAGAAAAACACTAGACCTCCAAAAGGTTCCTATTCATTTTTTACATATACTACTTTTAGTGAGCAGAGGTTATTATATCAAGTATATAAAATACCATACCAGTTACCAGCAAATATTAACCCATTCTATCCAGTGTCCAACCTTATATGTGAGGTAATGTTACACTGTTTTTCAGAAGAGGAACAAGGGACTTATCCAAGTTTCGTGGTTTATGTCAATGACCCCCAAGCCTCATGCAATTATGGACATGACCAAATCTAGCATTTGTGATTGGTTCATTGTCTAGCACTTGGATTGGGGGTGTGAGTGCTACATCCACCTAGGGGTGGAGCCAGTATGTGATGTAATGGCAGGAAGAAGGTGTGTCTCTCTCTCTTGCTGGTTTCTGCCTTGCTGTTTGCAGCCACCATGAACTGTGGCCCTGCCATACCACCCTGCCTTGGAGCCAGCTGAGTATGGACTGAAACCTACAAAAACTGTAAGAAATAAACCTTCCCTTCCCTAATTTTGTGCATCAGGTATTTTGTCTCAACAAGGAGTAAAAAATAACTAGGACAGCCAAGTAAATGAAGTTCATCTTTCTATAAATGATGGAACCAAAACATGATTTTTGGTCCTAAAAACCAAGGATGTTTGTTCTTGTAGGTGAATTTTTTAAAGTCAACTGAAAAACTTGATGTGAAACTTGATGTTGGGAACCTCACCTGGTACCTTGCCTTACATGCTACCTTACAACCACTGGAAGACCTCAGTGGCTAGGCTAGCTGTCTACTGCACTAGATTAAATAATGAAATGAAACAATAATGTGTAGGAATTGAGGGGCTAATTAAAGAAAAATGACCCCAGTAGGCAGCAATGTACCACACAATTTTTTGAGAGATGTTTATTTGGATGGGTTTTAAGAGAGGGAAATTCGCTCCCTGCATGGGACCATTCAAATGCTTATGGTGAGGGAAACACCATCCAGAAAGGGAGTGGTGATAACTGGCAAGGAAGCTTCCAGGAGACTGAGAATTACAGATGGGATTTATCCAGGTGACATAGTTCAGTAGCCGCACAGGGACTCTGGGTCAGAGAATTCCAAAAGTCAGCAGTGACTTTACAACCACAAGGACCTGCCTTACCAGTAGGTCACAGCTGTTGGGTGAGGCTTCTTGGAGGTCTACAAAGCCGGCAAATACTAAATGATTAAAAATTTGTTTGGGGGTTTAAAAAATAATTAGATATGTGAAAAGTTGAATCTGGAGCTGGTCAGCTTTTTAAATAATGGATATCAGACTCTACACCCCAGGGCCTCCTACATAAAGGTCTACTTTGGCTCATTGCTGTAAAACTGAAAAATGACCCACAAGTTCTTCCAAAACTGAGACGTAGGCTAGACATGGTGGGTATGTTTGAGAGTACAGTTTCTCCTGTTGTTGATTGTTTGCTAGCAGCTCTAAAACTTGTGTTTACTTTATAAAATACTAGCATGGGTGAAGGCTTTGGTGGCTATGGTCTCCGATTGTTCTGGCCCAATATGGTTAGGTCTAAAATCTCTCCCCAAAGTCTCACGTGTTTGGAAGGTGATGAGATTACAAAGCACTGTACTCAGAAGAATATTCTTCCATTGTCGACTCCAGTAGGTGAATGTGCTATTGACTGTGGGAGAGCCTGGGTTGTGGTGGGCAGAGTGGCAAAAACAGGTCAGGATGTAAATGATTAGTCTTTTGGTTGCTATTTATATAATTTTTTAATGGCTGCACATTTCTGTATTTCAGGAGCTCGAGCAGAACAAGGCACTTAACTTCCAAGGTATAGTCTTTTGCTCTGTCAAACCGCAGTATTTCTACTCAATCTTTTTTCTTTACAATATTTTGGTTTGGTTTGGAACTTTTTTTCATGTATGTATTTGTACTTTTTCTTCTAAGAAGTATCTATTCGACAGATGAATGAATAAAGGAAGTGTGGTATTTATGTACAGAGTAGTAGTATTCTGCTGTCAAGAAGGACAAACTTGAGTCATTTGTAGGAAAATAGATGTTCCTTGAACTCATAATGTTAAGTGAAATAAATCAGACACATAAGTTTGAAAATCATATGGTTTCTCTTATATGAGAAGCTCAAAGTATAAGTAAATCAGAAAGTAAAATAAAAAATAGACAATAGGAAATAGGGAGATAGGACTTTGGCAAAAGGGAAAGAAACTAAGAGATAGAAGAGAGAGGGGGAAGGGGAGGGGTTGCAAAAAGAAATAAAATGTGTCATATATGTGCATCAAGAGGTCACAATGAATATGTTCATGATGTACCTCGAACATATACTAACAAACTAAAATTTGAAAAAAAATTCCGGGTTTGACCGCTGATTGTTAACCATATCATTGACACTGAATCCTGAAACCTTCCTAATCTTTACCTTGCATTTCTTCTAGAAATCAAGAAAAGATAATAGAAAAGAATTAACTCACCATTCTGTATTAAAATAGGGACAGATTCTTTGAACAAACGTGTGATTTGAATGTTGAACATTTTAATCTTGCTCTTTACCCTGCTCAGAGTCATTAAGGATGTCTATTAAGAAATACATCAAAGAAATTAATTTGTATTAGCTTACTAAACTACTGATAAGAGAAATATCATTTCTTCATATTAAAAGTAGCAGACATAATCCTATTACTGAACAGGAACAAATTTCTCATCATCTGAATGCTAATTATTTGTGCCACTAGAGTTCTAGTTAGAATACTCAATAGTCATTACTTAAAGAGAATATCTTAGGGTATCAGAATAGTATCTATTGGGTTTCATTTCAGGTACTGTTCATTTTATTAATAGGGCTAGGTTATATACCTGGAGAAAACCTGAGCTGGTAGTGGGGCTCAATCATGGGGTTTTGAGTAGGCAGAGAAGTCATGTCTCTTAAATCTATCATGAACTGGGTCTCATACTCAGAAGTCACATTTAATCCCTCCTTAGCCCAAGCCTCTCTCCTCTTATGCTTTGCTGTTCTCCTCTCATTCCCCTTCTTTTCATATCAATTCTCTTCCTCCCAATCATTGTCTATGTGGGAGTTCACATGTCTAATCTCTAGATTGGTACTTAAACTTCTAAAGCAAGAAAATGGTCAGTCTTCATTATATCAAAGATGAGGTGCATATATGGGGGTGGTAGGGTTGAGAATTGTATTTCTTTATTCTTTTTATGACCAAAAGGCTTATTGCAATAGATTAAAATAAAAACACCCCAGCTTCTTTTATTATATGACAAAGAGATTCTCACAGACTTAGTCATGGGAGTAGGGTAGGATTCACTAAGAACAAGAGTAAGATTGAGAAGAAAGAATAGTAGGCTAGAACCCCACAGAGCACCAATAACTGAGGTGGGTAGAGCAGAAGCCGCCACAGGAAACCAAGGTGTTGGCAGGAAGACAAAAATAGTGCAGAGTCATGGCAAACTGAGAAAGGGAGTACTGGGAAGGGTTATCACAGGGTTAAGAGCTGTTGAGCAGCCAAGTATTATGAACATGGAAACTCATATGTTCCATTGGCTGTGTGGACCCATGAGTGATCCTGCTGAGTATAGTTCAGAGGTACAATAAACAGGACTGGCTGTGGTGTGTGAAAGATGAAATCTAGTGAATGAATGCATACAGCTGGCTAGGTGATCTTTTTTTTTTTAAATTTTTTAAAATTTTATTTTAAAAGGGAGTAAAATTAAACACAACAAAACAGAACAGAATGGAACATAAGAAAGCATAAATTTCAAAGCTAGACAACGAGAGATCTTCACTATCTGTCATATTGTCTCTTGTTTTCTTCCAAATGGTTGTCCTTATCTTTGCATATGGAGAGCTCATACTAAATAACATAGCCAATCTTTTCAAAAGATGTGTAGTTCGCTGGCTCCCACTTGCTAGGCAGGAGGGCTAGGGGAGGGGGAGAGGGGACACGGGATGGAGGACAGGATGACATGAGATGTCTGATTCTCAGCCCAGACATAGGCAGGATCACAGTCGCCCCCCAGAGACGGGAAGAGTTCCTTGTTCTCCTGGCACCCTGAGTCAACCGCACGGTGCAGGTCCTGATGCACCAGGGTCTCTCCCCTTTGGGCCGCCGAAAGTCTGCCACACTCTCCAGCGAGGTGATCTTTATGCATATATTACACTGAAAAACTCATTTCCTCTGCCTCTCCAACACTTAGACATTGCAGGAGAGACCTTATGGTCTCTCAATGACTCCTGCCAGTAGCCAGCTGGGACAGATTTCCAAGGCCCTCAGGCATGTGTGCATAGAGCGTTGGTAGAATTTCCCTCCAATCGGGCTGGGGATTTAGCTCAGTGGCTTAAGTGCCTGCCTGGCAAGCGCAAGGTCGTGAGTTCGATCCCCGGTACCAAAAAAAAAAAAAAGAATTTCCCTCCAATTATTACCTCAGCTGAGCTCTGAGCTCTGAGGTCTGATAACACCACTCCACTGAACTTTGACTTAAGTTCCAATCTTAAGTTGTGGACTTGAATGTCTTAGGAAAGGATGATCCCGTGATGCAGCATGAAAGTCCAGCACTAGTAGACATCAGAAATTGATAATATGAGGAACCAGGAAATGATATTAAAAGCAGGATTTTTAAAGGTAAGAAAGGTTGGAGTGATGATTTGAGTACCTGCACAACTGTATCCTAAACACACTCAGCTGACTGAAGGGAAACTGCTTCACACAACATCAAATAAACTGCTTAAAAGTAGATGAACTTTGTGGAGATGGGAAGACAGTGTGGAGGAGCATGGAAAAGGGATGGTAAGGGGAGGGGAAGTAAAAGTGATTACAATGTAATATGTACATGTACTAGTTCCCCAAAATGAATGTAATTATTGTGTATCACAAAGATGTATCAATTCAAAAAATCTAGATGTAGCACCAAATAAAAATTAGATAACAAGTAAACCTTTATTAATATTTGAAATGATACTAAGTCTTATGTTTTGAGATTCTGAATCATTTTTGGTCATTCCCTAATAGTTGTGATTAGTCTCAGAAGGACATACTAATATTTACAAGCTACTCTTCAGATTTTAACTTCTTTATTAAATTTAAGATTTAGCACATGATATTTCATAGCCTTGCATAAAATGATGAACTTTTTTGGAGAACATTTATAAACAATTTAAAAAACTTATTTGTAACATATATACAGCAAAGGGTTTAACCCTTAAGTGCATAGCTGGTTTCTTAGATATACACATATATCTGTGTGACTATCAATCACATCAGGGTAGAAAACCCCACGACAACCCTCATGCTCTCCCTACCTCATTGTACCCTGTCCTGCACTTTTTCTCAAGGTAACCCTTATTCTAACAATGTTCACATCTTCGTTGTGGTTGTATAAATTTAAGGAACTAAATAGTATCCCAAGTATTGTACTTCTGTATGCTTCTTGTTTCGTGATTTTCATAGCTCTGTTTCTTCAAAATGTCCACCATATAATAAGCTTCTAGTT
This sequence comes from Dolichotis patagonum, assembly GCA_004027295.1. Taxonomy (NCBI): domain Eukaryota; kingdom Metazoa; phylum Chordata; class Mammalia; order Rodentia; family Caviidae; genus Dolichotis; species Dolichotis patagonum. Next base: position 7,715 of record PVJX010012055.1, on the reverse strand, counting down.
CTATTCTTGCTCCCGCTTCTTACTTACATTCCAGTTTTAAAAAGGGGGGGGGGTTATGTTGTGGAGGTTTATTAAGACTGCTTCAGCCATGGAGTTTTCCCTCATATACTTCTCAATACTTGAATTCGTGTCAGTGAAATTTTCTTCTTTCAGTTGACTGGGTTATTAGTGTCGGGTAGTCTCTCCAGCTTCTCCCTAAGCCTGTCAGGCCTCCCTGCCTCCTATCACATAGCTCCTGCTGCCACAGGCAATCTTCTTCATGATCTTGGCTCCTTATCTTTCCTCAGGCTCGAGAATCTCTTATTCTTTGATTTTACAGTGGCTTCACAGGCCCTTGTGAGCTCTCCCATATTTAAGGTCTTGTGCTCTGCTGCTCTGAGTTTGTAATGGCTCACCATCACTCACTGTGAGAACAGAGGCAGAAGATTTGTAACCTTTTTATTCACAACATCTGTCACAGCCATTGGAGTAGAAGGTGGTTGGGATGTTTTTTCCAGCAGTGTGACATGATTTGAGATGGTTTTCATGCTCTTCAGCTGATGGTACCCATTGTTTTCAGAGGGTATTATGCCTTTGTACTATTTCTGACCCACATTCTCTGCCTTCTGGAGCCAGGGGAAGGACAGGTCATCTGTGGTTATGGCTGTCTTCGACTGGGCTTAAGAAAATTCAGAATATGTTCCTGCTTATTAGTATCTCTTCAGCCAGTTCCTCTCACATATTAAGAAATGTTATTAACATTAAGACTAAATGTAACCTGGAGGGAAAAAAAAGAGGTGTCAAGCAGTCTGGATGAAAAAAAGGGAATAGTCACCCATCTTGCCTTGATGGTATGATCATAACATCTCAGGTTTTACCTCTTTATGGTCAAATCCTTAGCATTTTTTTTCCTGCTTTGTTTCTGAATAGTTATAGTATTTTCATATATTACTTTGAATAGTGGTCCATTCTGGACTGAAGAAAAAGAAGAAGAGTAGAATCAGGGAGATCTGTGAAGAGCCCAACTAAATTTTCTGAAACAAGAAAGGATGATGTCTTGCACCAACGTGGCTGTAGAGGCATAGAAAAGTGCATAAGCCTGGATGTATTTTGGATTTAGGGGCCCACAAGATTACTCATAGCCTGGAAAGTATGGAAGAAGATGTAACGTGATGAATTAATGAAACAGAAAACTGGCAAAAGTCTAAAGTCCTGCATTGAGAAGTCAAACAAAAGAGAAGAAAATGGAGAGCAATTAGAAAGAAAAGTAAATAAAATACTTAGTCTAGAACCTCATATGCAGTAGTTGTAGGTACTACTACAATTACTACCATTGCCACTATTTTATAGAGGATCTAAAATATGAAAAATCTCTAATTTTACTCTGCCTTTTATACCTCATCTTTCAGTATACAGTGCCAGAACTTCATGCATGTTCTTTGATTTTCTTATTTGCCTTCACAGTTGAAGACACAGGAAACTGGCTTCTGGCCAGTGAGATTCCAATTAAGCTCAAAGATTCACAAACATGTTTTCAGCATACACACAGTGATTTCCAAGTTTGTACCAATTATATTCGTTATATGAAAATTGTGCTTCTTACCACTAGAATCTCCACTTTCATTTACACATTTCCCACTCATATTATAGACCAACACAGACAAAATTCAACGAAGTATTTATGCAATTGCACAAATTGAAGTACAAAAATGGTGACTGCTAAAAGGGAACTGGTTGCAGGCCAGCAGTGCTGTAGTGTGCCAGCTTAAGTGTTTATAACTAAGGTGAAATATGAAAGTGTGCATATAAAAGCCGTGTTTGTGGGGTCTATGTTATCTACAAGTTGCATTTTTTTTCAGAAAAGACAAGACTCAGTTGTACTTGCTCGTCACCAGGTAGATCATCATCTCTTTTGTACACCTCTGCATCCTTTCTTCAGAGAAGCCAATAATCAAGAAATATGACTTCCATTTCTTGCACCAGTGTTTGATTCCATAATCAATAGTTCAAAATATCATCTATTTGAATAGTCATCTTTCTTAATAGAAGTTAGAGATTGGCTGATAAAGGCATCACAGATGGTAAGTAACAGTCTTGAGGGTGCCATGCCAACCACTAATTACGAAAGCACTGGTACTTGTCTTAACCTGCAAGTGAGAACTATTGCTTCCAGCTTCTTTCCATTTCTGTTTGAAAAATGGTTTAAAACCAAATGTTTTAGGTATTGGCTTGGTTTTCTAAATAACAAGCCAATTTTATTTTGTAAAATGAATCCTTATTTCACAGGAGAAATTAAATAATTTCTTTAATTTTTCTCGGAAGTGAACTCCTTCAACTTTAGTTTACCTGCCAACAGACACACACACACACACACACACACACACACACGCTGCTTACTGAGTTAGTCCAGGCCTTTCTTTTAAATAATCTGGTCCTTATACTACTAGTAAACGTTTTAAAATTTCCATTAATGACTCATTTTTGATCATTTATTAGGGTAATTTTGTTTCATAAGTTTTGCTGATTTGGTACTTCTTTGCAGGTAGTTTGATATGAGGGAGATGGTATTATCTTAGGACTTCAAAATCTCTTTTTAAAAACTTCCAGAGCCAGAGGGAACCACGAAGTACCGCAGAGAGGAGATTTTCAGGATAGGTTCTGGGTAGGCAGACCACTTCATAATCCTCTCTGCAAACACTGAGGAAGCTGCAACCCTACAGCATTCTCACCAGTGCTCTCCCAGGGCAGAGGAATGTCCCTCCTCGCCCACCTGATGACAGCTAGATGATAAATAAGTGAAGTTGCACCTACTCAAGTCACCACTTGGCACCCAGTATCAGTACTGGGCCCACTTGAGTTCCCATTGAATGCCCTGAGCCCACCTGAGTCACTGCCACTGCCTCCAGGATCTCCATCTGGTACCCAGAGCTGGCACCGGACTCACTTGACTCAATGCTTGGCACCACAGGCTTGCTCCCAGTGCTCACTACCCCCACAGTCTCCCCAGACACATGAGAGACACTGTCTGGGCACCAGTCCTGGGCAGCCTGGGCCCCCATTGGGTGCTCAAGACCCTCGTGAATCTCTGCCTGGTGTTCCAGTCCTTCCAGAGTCTCTTTCCAGTGCCAGGTGACTTGCCTCCTTCCTGGGCCAGCTGGAGTATTCCTCTTGTACTCCATATAATTTTCAGCCACATCTGGGCCTCCTCTGGGTGACCCAGACCCACCAATCTTTGCCTGTTGACGTTTATCTGACATTTTATGTACAGTAGTATTTGTTTTATGAAGTTGGGGAGCACTATTGTTTGGTGCATGTAGGTTAATAATTAGTATCAATTCTTGTTGAATTGTTCCCTTAACCAATAGGCTTCTTTGCCTCTTCTATTCAGTTTTGGCTTGAAGTCCATTTTGCCTGAATATAGTATAATTGTATTTGGTTTTTCTCAAGTTGCTGTTGCATAGAATATTTTTTATATCATTTGATTTTTGGTCTATGAATTTCTTTTTTTGTGCTAAATCTGTTTCTTTTATGCAGCCTACTGTTGGATTTGTTTCTTGATCCATTCTGCATACCTGTGCCTAGACTATTCACATTGGAGTTATTACTAAAAGATATTGACTTATTCCTGTCACCACATTATTTTCTTGTTGCTGATTTTCTTTTATTTTCCTTAACTGGTCAGCCTGTTTGGTGTGTTTATTCTATTAGAAAGTTTTGGCTGTTAGCTTCATTGTCTCTTTTTTCTAACAAATTTTTTTCATTGTCTCTTTCTATCTCCTTGAGAATTTTTTGGATTGCTTGTTTGATGATCATAAATTCTTAAGGTGCTTCTTGTCATGAAAATATATTATGAAAGGTAATTTTGTAGGATATATCAGTCTGGGATGAAGATGTTTTCTTTTAGGATGTGAAAGTGCCACTTATTTTAAGATGTATGTATGTTCGTTTATTTAGGAGCATGCTGCTCTGCATTTGGCCTTGCACCCAGTTCCTTGGGAATGAGTTGCAGCATTGTTAGAGACACAAGGGCAATCCAGGTATGGGCATACAAAGACAATCAAGAGAAACAGATATACCACACTGGCAATGGCAATAAAATCAGTAGCAGTAATAGCAAGTCTTGCTACCCTAAACTGCTTCAGAGACCGAGCATGGTGATGCATGCCTGTGATCCCAGCACTTGGGAGGCTGAGGCAGGACGATGGCTGTGAGTTGGAGACCAGCTGGAGTCACAAAGTGAGTTCAAGACCAGTATGAGCTCTGTAGTGAAATCTTATCTCAAAAAGACAAAACAAAACAAAAAAAACTGCTTCAGGAGTGGTGTTGCTATCTTTATGTCTTTGCTGTTCTTAAATGTAAAATATACTGTCTAAGTTTCCAGCTCAATCTTATCCAGAACTTTTTTTTAGAATTTAGCTGACTCTATGGATCAGTTTGTTGGTTTGTCAATAAGTTAAAATCATTATATTTTTTAACTTTTCTATCAGTGTAGTATAACTGATCTTTAAAAAGATCTTTCAATAACGTTTTAAACTTCGTTCTATAAAGGTCTTATATATTTTTAGGTTTATTCTTTGGTTCCTTTTGTTTTTGTTGCTATTGTATAAATCTTTGCTTTATTGATACTTTATATTGTTCGTGTATTCAGACTTTTTGCTCAACTATATTATTATATCTAAATTCTTTTAGGGATTTGTCTTAGTTTATGTCAATGGCCCCCAATCCTCATGCAATTATGTGTTTGTGATTGGTTTACTGTCTAGCACTCAGATTGGTGATGGGAGTGCTACACTTGCTTAGGGGTGGAGCCAGGATATGATGTAGTGGTGGGAAGGAGGTGTGTCTCTCTTTCTTGCCGGTTTCTGCTTTGCTGTTAGCAGCTGCCAAGAACTGTGGCCCCGCCATGCTATCCTGCCTTGGAGCCAGTTGAGTATGGACTGAAACCTCCAAGTAATGTAAGAAATAAGCCTTTCCTTCCTTCATTTTGGGAATCAGGTATTTTGTGCCAGCAACAAGTAAAAAGTAACTAAGACAGGTTTCTATGTAGAAATTCATATAATCTACAGATAATTATAGTTCTTCCTTTACTACAATCCTTATGCCATCCTATTTTCATCTCATTACATTAGATAAATAGTGTGATATCTTGTTAAATTGAAACACTTGCAGTAAACAGAAATACTTTTCTTGTTTCAAAAAAACATGCTTCTAATGGTTTATTATTTTCAGAATGCTGTTAACTGTTGAATTAGTGTCAAAGGCATACTAATGTCATAAAATACGTTGGAGAGTATATCTTCTTTACTGAAGACAAATTAAGAAATCCATGCATAACTGGTTAATTTTCTTTTTTATTTTGAAAAGAACAAAACCAAATGATAAAGAAAACAGAATGGGGTCCTTCAAAACAAAAGGATGTACATAGCACATGAATAAAACCAAAATACAAGGTGATCTACAATGGTTAATATGATGCCTCTTGTTATCTTCAATAGATTTGACTATATCATCAGGCATAGTAAAATTGAACATAGCAGTATATAACAATATCAATAAAAACAAACAATGGAGACATTACAGGACTTCCAAAGCATGTAATAGTCAAACCAGAATGGGTATCCCAGTGAATCTTATCATGTTCAGAGTAGTTGCCTATACTCTCAGACTTGGTACTATCAAACATAACAGATTCAAATAAAATCAGTCAAGACAAGACAGCAATCTAACAAACCAGACTCAAATAACATCAGTCATAATAAGACAATGTAAGTAATACAGGGCTTCAGATTAAGTTAATAGGAAATTAAGGATGGTTACCATAGCATGTCCTACTATTTTTGGAATAGCTTTCTGTGCCCTCAAATCCAGTACAAATAGACAGACTGGAACAGAATATAACCAAACTAAACAGAGCGATGAGAACCATGTGGGTTTTAAATGATGATACACTATGAACAATATCCTCTGCCTTCCTTTTTTAGACGATTCTTCCCCTTTCACTTTCCCAGGGTTCATTGAACATTTTGGACCCCACTAATTCCTTCAGTTTTTAGATTAGGGAGGCAACCCACTATTTACCTAAGTGGTTCTGAACCTTTTTACCCCTGAGGATGATCTCAAATTGTATCCATTTACCTACAATAGCCTCAAGGTTTTCCTTCCTTATAGCTGAGTAGTTCTCCACTGCATAAAAGTGTCATGTCTTTCCAACCTATCAGCAGCTGCTGGGCGAGCTACCCCTATTTCTCTCTGGTTCTCTGTCACATAGAGCATTGTTTTCTCATATTTGACTTTTGGTCCATAAACCCTCTTTCAGGTTAATTATATTTCCTATACAGAGCATCTTGATGGACCCTCTCTCCTGATCTACTCTGCCTGTGTTTCTTTTCGTTAGTGTATCAAGGCCATCAATGTTGGCAATTATGGCCAACCTTCTCTGCCTCATCTCTGTTATGCTATTTTTTTGCTGTTGCTTGTCTACTTTTCCCCTTCATTATACTGTCTGTCCCATTCGTTGTGGCCTCTGTGCCACTGTTCCTAAAACCCTGGGTTTTTTTTCTATCTCTAGAATGTCCTTCATATATTTGTTGGGTTGGATTGGTGGTCATGAACTTCCCCCAGCTCCTCTTTGTCATGGAAGCATCTTGTTTATCCATTAATTTTGAGAGATAGTTTTGCAGGATACATCAATCTGGGTTGGAGGTTATTTTCTTTCAGGGCTTGGAATACTTTGCTCCAAGCTCTTCTTGGTTTGATGATTTGTATTGAGAAGTCTGTTGTGATTTTGATGGGTTTTCCTTTATAGGTAATCTGTTTATTTTCTCTGACAGCTTTTAATATTCTGTTCTTGTGTTGAATTTCTAGGATCTTGATTATTATATGTCATGAGTGTAGATCTATTTTGGTTATAGCTGGCTGGAGTTCTGTATGTCTCATATATCTGAATATCATTTCCTTTTCCTATGCTTGGGAAGTTTTCCTTAATTATTTCTGTGAGTAGCCTTTGTATGTCTTTTTTTTTAACGGTACTACCAAGCAGTTTATTATAAAAATTGAAAAGCAATTCTAAAATTTATATAGAAATGAAAATATCTTAAAATAGACAAAATAATTTTTGAAGAGAATAAAATTCAGAAATTTACACTATTTGATTTTGTTAATTAACTTAATGTTAGAGTCATTAAGATTGGTGTTTTTGAAAAGATACACATATGGATGAACAAAATTGACATAGATTAGAAGACAGTCCAGAAATGGCTCATTATGTGTATATGTACTATTATGTACATTTAGCTGATTTTTTTTTTTAAACCGGGGATCGAACGCACGACCTTGCACTTACTAGGCAGGCGCTTAAGCCACTGAGCTAAATTGTGGCCCCCGTTTAGCTGATTTTTTTTTTAAATTTGAAAGAGAATAAAACAAAAGGGGGCAGTACAGAGCAGATCAGAACAGGACAACATAGGCAACACAGTACTTTACATTAAGTCAACTGGGCATCAACAGTAGCTAACACCATATCTCTTACTCTGCTATCGTTGAGCATAGTTTCAAATACAATAATATCAAACATAACACAATAGTATAAAGCCATGCATAGAGTGAAAGAATTACAGGGCTTTCTGAACCGAATAACAGAAAATGATCAATGGGTACTATAATATCTCATTTTTGATAAAAAAGAAAAAAATTTGTTTGAACTATCACACATATTCAAATTCCAATAAGACACAATG
>PVJX010012054.1:0-51566 GCA_004027295.1 Dolichotis patagonum | reverse complement strand
GCTTGCCAGGCAGGCGCTTAAGCCACTGAGCTAAATCCCCGGCCCAGAATGGCCAAGATCAAGAAATCAACCAGTAACAAATTCTAAAGGGGCTTGGGGAAAAAGGAACTCTTTGCTGTTGATGGGAGTGTAGACTGGTGTAACCACTGTGGAAATCAGTGTGGAGGTTGCTCAAAAAGCTGGGATTAGAGATTTCATTTGATCTAGCTATCCCAATTTTGAGCATTTTCCCAGAAGAACTGAAAACATCATACCACAGTGATATATGTGCATCCATGTTCATAGCAACACAATTCGTAATAGCCAAATCTTGGAAACATCCCAAGTGCCCGTCGATCCAAGGGCTGGATGAAAAAGAGGTGGTATTTTTATGCAATGGAGTACTACTCGGCTATAAAGAAAGATTGTGTCAAGGTTTTTATAAGTAAATGGCTGCGAATTGAGACCATACTCATAAGTGAAATAAATCTAACTCACATAAGTACCATATTGTCTCCCTACTGTGAGAAACTGAAACAGCAACCATCCAAAATCTATAATAAATATTATGTAAGGGTAAGAAACTGCCCAAAGAGGAAAAGTAACCAGTATAGGGAAAGAAGGAAGGGGAAAGGAAGTACACACACACACACACACACACACACACACACACACGATAGCTAAGTTGACCATACTAATTCTGTGATTACATAAATTTTACATATCTATATGTGGTAATTTAAGCAACCCTTTTGAAGGTAACAATATAAATATTACAACTATTGTTAAATTCCTATCATCTTGTTTTGAAACCCTGTACTGTTTGGGTTTGTTATTGTTTGTCTCTTTTGCTTTTTTTTTTCTTTTCTGTGTCTTTTTTTCTCTTAAGCCCCCACCCAAAAAGGTAAAGTGAGGGAAATTACATTCTTAGAACCTGTTCCTTCATGTGGAAAGATGACAGGATAGAACAAGATATAATATCTTACATTGAACCTTTAAATTCCAAGAATTCTATTTCTCTTTTGGTTCTCATTAAATTAATATTTCTTGGAAGAATTAGTTGCATGTTGTTTTGTTTCTTATCCTCACAAAGATACCGAAGTTAAATCCTTCACTTTCTCGGTGGTATTTAGGATTGAACTCAGGGCTTTGTCATGTATGTTAGGCTAGAGTTTACCACTTGAGCTTTATCCTAGCCTGTCTTCATCCTTTTAGAATCTGCATCTCTGTTTTCTTTTGAAAGACAGACTTCCTTCCATAAGTTAAATAATGAGTTAGTGTAATGGTTTTTCTTTTCCCTTGAATTTGATATTAGACTTTTGGATCATCTTAAGTATGTACTTAAGAGTTATGTTCCCAGCCATGGACTGGAAATTTGGATAGTTGTCTTTTTTGTTGTTGTTATTACTTTTTTTTTCAGACAGGGTTCTGTAATTCAGGATGGCCTTGAACTTACTATGTAGCTCAGGCTGGCCTCAAACTCCAGCAGTCCTCCTGCCTCAGCCTCTGAAATGCTGAGATTACAGACAGGCACCACCATATCTGAGTTGTTATTTTAGTGTCTCGTTATCTCTAGTCTTCTCACTATATCCTCCTCAATTTATGTCAGAAAAAGAATCTCAGCCCTGTTTCTCTTTTGTGAATTAATTCATGTCATAAAATACCAAGCTGTATGTACATGTTTTCAGAGTTTTTATTCATGTTATCGATGTTCTTTTCAAAGCTTTTATTTTCTTGTTAGAACACAGCCTAGATCTCTGTAAAAGAATATATAAGCTTGTAATGCAGTTAATGTCCTCTATGGTCCTGGGTGATAAAATGGGGCATATATAATCTAGATGGTAGAACCCTCTGCCCTTTTAAGGTTCACAGTTGTCATTGTAGTTTAGATTATGTTTGGTGAATGACAGTGGGAATATTTTAATTGATTTGATAGTCAAGTTCCTGTGTGCCAAATCCTAGGCTTTGTGCTTCTGTGTTCAGGCAAACTGCATTTTAAGAAGATCTAATCTATGAAACTGTATATTTTGTAAAGGAGTTCACAGCAGAGGTGGAAATTTAGATTTGAAGCTAGGGTACAGGAGGGGTTAGATCTAGTAAAGAATCTTAACATGTTTGAGTTTGACTATGTGGAACATCAAGACGTGAGGACATTAGAGATGCAATATTGTAGTGGGTAAGTAAAAACTCAGGTTGCTGAACCAGGCTGCTTGAATTCATACCTCAGCTCTACACACAGTTCTTGGATGAGTGTGATCTTGGACAAGTAACTTCATTTGTTTCCTCATCTGTAAACTGAGATGCTAGCACCTACTTTTATAAGGTTATTGTGAGGAGTAAGTGAGTTAAAACATGTTACATCCTTAAGACAATGTTAGATAAAAGCATGTACTTAAGAAATGTTGTTACTTAGCATTTTGCTCCTCACCACATAAAAACATTTTTTCCAATGTAGTTTAGTAAAATACACACACACACACACACACACACACACACAAGCTAAGATATCAAGGGTGGTGTCTGTAATGGCTTTGGGCTATCTAAATCAAAATTTAGAGTCCTGGAGAACAGGAAAGATTCCCCACAACAGGCTACCAAATAGAGCCCAGGTGTGTGAACAGTCAGTAAGTGGTGTGTTCTGCAGTAGCTGTCAAACCCTTGCATGTAGCAGAGCAAAGACAGGATATTTTGGGCAGAGATGATAATTGCTGGAGGACTAATACCAGAGAAGTCTGCAAGGCATCAGAGATCCAGTTACCATCAACCAATGTGTAAGCCTTCAGTTGACCTCAAGAACAATGACAGCTGATAAGTCTGAGACTGAGACCTTGGAAGTAGGCTTCAGGCGTACAACTTCAGTTGTGAAAGCGTTCGGCACTACTTTACAGAGAAAGGAAAGGGATTTAGGCACCTAAGTGAGTGGAGGGCTCAGAGACGAATAGTTCAGCAACGCTTTGTCACTCTTACTGGCTAAAGTGAAAGTCATACATCAAATGATTACTATTATGATTTTTTCTCTAAGGAACTTAGTTTTACTGCAAAAAATGACAGTGTTATAATAGTAAAATGTTTCCTAAAATACCAAGATGGAAAAATCCAGTGAAACAATATAGTTTCCAAAGGTTGCCATAACAAAGTTCCACAAACTAGGTAACCAAAAACAACACAAATTTATTCTTTTATAATTCTTCAGTGCAGAAGTCCAAAATTAATATGTGCACAGGTTGGTCCTTCAAGGAGAAAGCTATGCCATCTCTCTCTCCTAGCTTCCAGAGGTTGCAAACAATCTGTGGTGTGCCTGCCTGCAGCTTTACCAGCTCTGTCTCTGCCTCTGTCATCACCTGTGTCTTCTCTGTGGCCAAATCTCTCTCACTTACCTCTTAGGGACACTAGCACTTGATTTAGGATCCATACTAATCCAGTATGGCCGTGTTTCAATTTGATACACAAATACTGTATTTTCAAATAAGGTCATATTCTGAGGTTCTAGGGACATGAATCTTGGGGGGGAACACTAACCCTACCTAGTAAGATGTTCCTCAGAAAGTACATGTGGTAAACCTGAACTGCTGAACACCATTGTAAAATTTAAGAAATTTTAAGTCTAGCCATGCTAAGTCAGGGACTGTCTGTATATTATATAATGTCAAAGTTTAGATTTAAAGGATAATTCATTAGAAAAAGCCAATTTAAAAAAATTGTAACAAATGTCTGAGGTTAATAAACATCTTTTTGTGAACATCCACATAAAATTACTAGATTTCTAAAGTGACAGATTATAATTAAGTACCTTGGAAAGTAATTTTCAGATATCATTTTCTGTGCTCAGTAAGTTGCCTTTTTTTTTTTTTTTGGTTCAATATTAACATTTCCAAAAAGTAAACAGGTAAAGTTGGATTACCTTGAAACGCTCTCACATCTAAAATATGAAGGTAAGAACCCCTCCTTCTTTGCAATAACAGCATGTAGCTTTTGGATTGACTTTTACAGCCATATTTTAAACTATAGCACTGAAAGCCAAAAAATCTTTATCCAAAATATTACATCAAAGTGAACTCTTGGGGCTTAGTCATTCATGCCCTGCACAGTTTCATATTTTTGCACTTTTAACATAAGGAGCCCTTGTCTCTGTCTGGTGTCCTTCCAGCCTTCCGCACTCCCATGGAGTGCAATGACCACATTGGGAATGAACCAAGAGGGAAGGTCCCTGAAAGCACATCAGTTTCCTAATATGTACCTATTCCCCGTGATGGTGTAGTCACTATGTGTCATAAACTATGTACTAGTCGAAATATCAATTTTGTGGACTAGCCTTTTGGGTAAATGTTTTATTTTACAGACTCAATCATTTTTAATAATGTGGAATTGTACATTTCTTAAGACTGAAGAACTACATTCTCCAATGAAAAATTTAATGTCAAGAGATAGATGCAAGACTGGAATTTGGGGAGTTAGGTTTTCTGTATTACTTGTATTCTGATACTCACTTTGGAATAAGTTTACTGAGATTTGTAGAGCAGTTATTATAGTAATAGGTGACAGTAAATTTGAATCAAAACATGACTCATAAAATGTCAAAAAGCAAGGCTTTCAATCAGAAGCTCAGTGTTGCACCAGTAAAGAAGTGTAAGTTCGAAAAGCGTGTGACAGCTGATATTTCCTTTAAATTCCCCCCCCCCATACTACCAAATGGTGATGAACCAGAGATTTAAGGTATCTCTAGAAATTGAGAGCAATGGCTCTTTTTTTAAAACTCATAATCTCTAGTGGTTCTTTTTTTAAACATCTCATTTATCATGAGCTGTCAAGTTCTGGATAGTTTCCTGGATCTCACTTTTTTAAATTTCACTGATACCAGGGGACTCAGTAACAGAAACAAAATGTCTGAGAGGCACATTCAAGTAATCAGTCCTCTAGTCTCTGTCAGCTTTTTCTTGGGGAAGAAAATCTTTCTTTCTTTCCCTTCTTTCCTTCCTTCCTTCTCTCCTTCCTTCCTTCCCCTCAACCATTTCCAAAACCTCAGTATTGAAAACGAACAATGAGGGTTATGTATAGAATACTCATCATAGTTTGTAGAAAGAGTAAGGTACTAAGGCCATGTGTTTTTAGATTCTGTAAGATACTTGAGGGATTGACTTTCTATGGATGATTGTTCTATTCATCATTTTATGCTGCATATATGCATATGATTATGTCTAGATATATATATATTCATATATATGTATATAACACATATAGAAAGAATCATTTCCATATTTACTTTTCCCAGTTATTTATATTGAGAACAAGTTAACAGATATAAATGATTGAGTTTGTTTCCCTTACAATCTCAGGGTCACAGGGAAACTTTTCATAGTTGCTAAAATAATTTATCTTAATTACCTTTTCCTTCCTCCCCCACCCCGCCTCCTTTTTTTCCCCTTTCTTCCTTCCTCTCTTTCTCTTTCTCTCCTCTTCTTTTCTTTCTTTTTTCCCTTTCTTTTTTCCTTTCATTTCTTTCTTTCTTTGTCTTCCTAAGTCACCCAGGCTGACCTCAAATTTACAGCCCTCCTGCTTCAGGGCCCCAGAGTAATGGGATTATAGGCCTGTGCCACCATATCCAGCCATCTTTTTTTATTTTTTCCAACAAAATTTAAAACTGAAATACTTCCTTTGCTGTGCCTGCTGGTTGAGCCTTTTATGAAAGCTTTTGTTGAGTATGGTTTACTTAGTAACATGATGGGTTGTTGTCTCTATCACTGGGATACTTAGTAGCATGATGGGTTGTTAACTATTACTAGTTTTCCAGTATTGTGCCCCCTATACACACAAACACACACACGCACACGCACACACACACACACACACACACACTTTTAAGTCCAATTTTAAACTGAGGCTCACACCAACTATCTGTTTTGTTTTGTTGTGATCCCCCACCCCTACCGCAGACAGAGCAGAGTTTTGTTCCATAGTTGAGGCTGGCCTCGACTCTCAGCAATCCTCTTTCATCAGCCTCAGGAGCACTGGGATTCCTGGTATGTACCACCATGCCTGGCTACCAGTCCTATCTTTTTCTTTTATTGAGTAACTTTAGATTCATTGAATTTAGTTTCAAAGATACTCAAAGTCGTTTTAGACAAACGAAAAAAGAAGCTAGAAATAAAAGGACTTGAATCCATCTGGAGATTCTAGCAGGAAACCAGAGTTAAGCTGCCATATTTACACCAGTTTGACAGTTGTACACGATTTTGTACAATTTTATTGCAATTTCAAGAATATTAACCCTTTGTACTTTAATATTTTCCAGGCCACCTACAAGGTAATCAAATAATAGCTGGTAATACCTCTAGGAAATGAAAGTCCTTGAAACCATTCCATCTTTTTTGGCTAACTCCTCCCCAGGTGTTGAAGTTACAAACCCTAACTGAGTAATTCCTCATTTGGCAAAGAACAGTTGTTAATCTAAGGCAAAGTGTTAAATCTCAGTTTCCTATCTGTGATGTAGGGGTATTGGTTATTTCTTCTTAAAGTTGTAAGGAATATTAAATGAGATAACATTCTACATATTATGTGCAGAACATTGTACCCGGAATGGTATGTATGAATAATGATTGTTGCTGGTTTGTAGTTTAGAAATATGTGTATACACACATTTGTATTTTGTATCCATGTTAGACTAATTTCTATAACCATTCATTTGGTTGATGTATTGTACTTTTTGGATCCTAACATAATCTTTTTCCAAAGTTTGTTTCATATGAAGGCCCAAAACTGTGTAGAATTGCCTAGGATATTTTATATCATTTATTGTTGCTAAGCATCATGATATCCACGCCTCTTAATAGTGCTCCATATATAGCTAATTCAGGTCTAAGTGCTAGTGGGAAAGGTTGTTCATAAGGTAAAGGGTTATGAGGAAAAAGTAAAATTGGTAAAATGTTAATAAGTACTTTTTAATCTTTAATAATTTAGTTACTTAAAAACATATCCTTTTGGTTTTTAGGTCAAACCACCATTGTATAACTACTTGACTCATATATCTGTTTATTCACACCAGACAGATTGTTCACAGCACTAGAATTTTCCCTCTTATAGTCTTATTGTTCTCAATAGTGTTTGTTCAACACAAATATGATGCAGTGGGCCTATTTCTTGTATTTCTAGGAAGGAATACATTTTTACTATAGGCCAATCCAAAAATGACCTGTTAGTACTAATAAATGTCATTATTTTGACTATATCAATATGACACTTAAGTGTTGTACCTTTATAAAACTCATTCACCAGCTCTGAGTAGTTTCATCTGTAAAATGTAATCTTTGAATGTGGCATATTCCAAGAGAGCTAGCTTAAAATTTAGTAGCAGTTACACCAATAAGATTCTAGTGCTTTATGGGTAATTGTATCTTCACTTAGAGTGCCAATTATGTTACTCAAGCCAGGTTTGTTTCCATTTTTTTTCCTACTTTTATTTATGACTGTCTTAGTTACTTTTCTCTCATTGTTGAGACAAAATATTCAGTGCCCAGAGTTAGGGAAGGGAAGGTTTATTTCTTACAGGTGGGAGGTTTCAGTGCATATGCACGTGGCGCCCAGCGGAGGGGTGGCATGGCGGGGCCAGTGGCCGCAAACAGCAAGCCAAACAGCAAAAGAGAGGCGCATGCCTTCTTGGCACCATTACACTGTGTGCTGGCTCTACCCCTGGGTGGGTGCAGCACTCATACCAGACAAGGAACCGGTCACAAATGCGAGGTGTGGCCGTGTCCCTGATTGCATGGGGCTTGCGGTGGGGGGGGGTACTGACATAAACCACCACAATGACTAGCTTAGTTTTCCAGTTCCATCAGTGCCATCTCAATTGTATAGAAAATTTGATTAGCAGTTGCAAGTAGCTTATGTCTTTTAGAACTTGGATAAAACTTCACTGGCTGGTCTGAGGATGTGGCCTGTCGTAGGTTCCAGATTATTTTCTGGAACTTTAAAAATCTTCATAATATTCCAGAAACTTTCACAAAGAAAAACTGTAACTCTAAACCAGCATTGTTTCTGTTGCTGTTTTAATCAAATATGCTGCTTTGAAGCCTTGACACCTCTCTGATTGATCAGCAGGCCTGGTGCTTGGAAGTGTAGCTGTCTCTGCCTGTACTAGAAAAGGCTGTTAAACTGCTGAGATTTTTAAGTTTGGAAAGACTTTCCTTACAAGTAATCTTTCAAAAGATTTTTTTAACATCCCTGGCCTATAAATGATAAAAGATTGATTTGGAAGAAATTATGACATAATAACAATTCAATCCCTCTTGTGAGGTACCCTGCCATTGTGGGACTACAAAAACGGTTCCCATATCCAAGTCTGTGAGTCAGTCAGTAGCTTCTCGTAACAGCTTTATGAAGGCGTAATTCATGTACTGTGCAATTTGCGCATTAAAAGCATACATTTTAGTGGCTTTTAATATATTCAGAGTTTATACAGTAATCACCATAATCAATAAGAACATTATCACCAGCAGCCAATCCTCATTTTCTCCCGGCTATAGGTAGGCAAACACTAATCTACTTTTCTGCCTTTGTAGATTTGCCTGTTCTGAACATTTCATATAAATGTGTGGTCCTTTATTACTAGCTTCTTTTACTTTCACTTAATGTCTTAGGGTCCAACCATATTGTAACATTTTACTGCAATCTAACATGCCATTTGATGGATACACGACATTGTATTCATTCACCAGTTGATAGCTGTTTGGATTATTTCCATGTTTGGTTAGTATGAAAAATAATGCCATAATAATAACCAAAGATAGGAAATAACCCAGATTCCTTCAGTAGGCAAATGATTAAACAACTGGTGATACAGCCATATATTAGCAATAAAAATGAACCAACAATTGATGTGACAGTTTCCACAAATCTCTAATGAGTTATGTTGAATAAAAGGGTGATATGATGAATGTTTTTAGTTGTATAATATTTGCAGATAGCAAAACTGTAGCAGTGTGGACTAGATTAATGGATGATGCTGATGAAAGTTGTGGAGTGGTCCTTGCTCTGTTGAAGAGCAACATCACTACTTTCATGGAAACAGTCTTCTCCTTGATATGTCACTGTAGGTGTTCTAGTTGTGATGCTGTAATATAAAGTTCCACCAAAGTTTTGCCATTGCCAAAAGTGGGATAAAGGGTATTAAAGGGTTGTGTATTATTTCTTACATATAACTATATCAAAACAAGTTTTCAAAGATCCTCTATTATTACTTATGCATAATTTCTTATATATTTATATAACCCTCACAGGCTGTTCCACCATTCTGCCTGTTTCACTGGATGCACATTTGTTAAGCATGTTTTCTGGTGTCCAAGTGAACACATGCTTACCGGCTGATGCTGTCACTGCTTCACAGTCCTTTTTCCAGCCTGCAGCAGCAATCAGCCCACCTTGCTGTCAGTCACTAGTGACAGCCTCCCACTACTTGATCTCAAATCCTGCCCCACTGCTGTTTTAGTTACTGTAGCCTTCCACTTTCGTGCACCAGCTATTATTTTAGTTATCTTTGCTGTGTTAGTAAAAAGAATGTTTTAGGTCTAAGAC
Source organism: Dolichotis patagonum (assembly GCA_004027295.1). NCBI lineage: Eukaryota > Metazoa > Chordata > Mammalia > Rodentia > Caviidae > Dolichotis > Dolichotis patagonum. Next base: position 42,023 of record PVJX010012054.1, on the reverse strand, counting down.
AATTTGTTACTTCTTATTGGTTAAGTGCTATTGGATAGTTAACTGCTTTTTGTTCACTCTGGTCTCTGTATTTAGCTGGTGGAAGCTGCTTGGAACTGGCTCTCACTAGAACAACTTTGTCTTCATGATTTTTCCTGTTGGACTTCTTCATAGCATTGCTGCTCCAATACCCCTAAAGATCTAACTTTGGAGGTTATATAATGTCAAAGCATTTCACAGAAGAGTGAACCCAGATTCAAGAAGAAGGAAAATAGTCTTCCATTTCCTAATAGAATAAGCAAAGTTCCATTGCAAAGAAGTATAGGAGAAATTCTTATGGCCATTTTCAGAAACAATCTACCGTGAACCCTGAATCAGGTGTCCAGTTTATCTAGAGACAGGTAACAGATTCAGCAGCTTAGGTGCTAGTACAGAAAACCAGACCACGGGAAAGGCAGGCGTGGCACTGAGAGCGTCAGCGAGCCCAGAAAAGAAAATACGGCTGCTTTATTCTGTTACGCTGCTGAACTAAGAGGACAGGGGGAACACAAAGCAGCAAGACTGTGATTTCGTGAATGTGGAATTGTTTACTATTCACTAAGTAGTATTTGTAGTATTTGTAGTATTGGGAGTTTTAAATATTTAGAAAGAATTTCAAATGTTACAAACATTGTTCTTCTATTGGGCTCAAATTTTTTTCCCCTTGGGCTGGGGGTTTAGTGCAGTAGCATAAATGCACAGAGTCCTGAGTTCAATTCCTGGTACCAAAAAAAAAAATTCGCCTTTTAAAAATATAAGTCCAGTCATAGTGGCACACTCCTGTAATCCCAACACTCGGGAGGCTGAGGCAGCAGGGTTGTTTTAAGTTCGAGACCAGCCTGGGCTACAAAGTGAGCCCAAGGCCAACCTGTACTGCATAGTAAGACCCTTTCTCAAAAAAGACCCCCCCAAAAAATATATATACACATACACACACACACACACACACACACACACACACACTCACTTTAGAATATTTCATCAGGGGTGGAAATGTAGCTCAGTGGTAGAGCACTTATCTATCATTCACAAGGCCCTGGGTTCTGTCTCCTGCCTCAGGAAAAATAACTTGAGCAGACAGGATATTGTTTGTTATTGTACTTCCTCCATTTTTAAAATCATTTATACTGTCCCTGGATCTGTTTCTAGATCATTTATGTCAGTCTATGAACACTTTGGATTAATGTGATAATGGGAACCATTATAGTCTAAACACACTATATTAACAATCTGTAGTATTTTCAATTTTGAGAGTTCTTGTATTAATAAATCTAAGTAGATTTGCAATATAGCTTTAATGTCTAGTTTTAGTTTAATAGCTCATATATGTTTTTTGGAGAGCTTGGTCTTTTGTAAGTTTATTTTGTATCACATATTACCTATGAGCAAACTTTAAAAATTCTTTACCAGGCAGGAATTTAGCTCAGTGGCACAGCACCTGCCTGGCAACTGTGAGTTCCTGAGTTTCATTCCTGGTATCCACAAAAAAAAAAGAAAGAAAGAAAAATGAAAGTAAAAATCCTTTGCAGGGAGAGCATGGGAAACTCCAAGGAGTGCTTCATTTTTCTTTGACTGTATTGCAGTTAGATTTATCTTATATTGAATATGTATGTATGTATATATTTTATTGGGGCTTTTGTTTTTGCCTTTTCAAAAAATTATCCTAGCTTTACAAAAGAGTTACAAAAATAGTAAAGGAACACCTGTTTTCCGTGCAGATTCCCTAAAATAATAATATTTTATATAACCACAATGTAATTGCCAGTATTAGGAAATTACCATTTATATAAATACTATTTACATATTTTATACAAATTTTACATATGGTTTCCTCTAATGTCCATTTCCTAGCTCAAAATCCAATCCAATAGTCCATCTTTGCATTTAGTTGTAACATTTTAATCTCCTGATTCAATCTGGAGCAATTCTGTGTCTTTATCCTTCGTAATCCTGACATTAAAGAGTGCTGAATAATTATTTTACAGAATTATCCACATTGTAGGCCAATAAATTATTTTGAGTCAAGAACAGAGGCCTTTGATTGTATTTTCAAGTGGTTGATTATTCTGAAACATTACAAAAATACAAATGATTGTTGTGTGCAGAAATCACAGGATTTAGATGACTAAGGGACTTGGATAGATAGAAATCATTGGCAGTATCTTTAAATGGCTCTGCAGCTCTGTTCTTAGAGCATATGATAGATGTGTAATCTCAAAAACTAGTCCAAAAATGTTTTGCTTTCAGATATACAGTTTATAGGATCATAAACAGCCCTTTATAACGCCCTCAGCTAGCTTGAAAGTGCTTTCATCTTTCTCCAGTGCTGACATTGATGTGAGGTTTATATGGTCAGTATTGTGCTATCAGCAAAGCTTTATCTAAAGTAGAGAGATAATTTTAGCATTTTGTCTTGGATTGGCTACTTAAAGTTTTGTTAACATTTATGTTTCTCAGTGCAATTATAAGCTATTTTTGCATGCATAGAAAACAGTTGTTTTTCTTCTGAGTGTTTTTGGACATAGTTTATGCCTTTTCTTAGCTGTCTAGGCCTAAACTATTTTCAAAAAGTTGGAGGTATCATATTTAAATCTTTAAAGCAGTCACATGTAGGGAAATATAATCTGCAATAAACATGCCTTCAAAAAGTCAGGAAATCATTTCTTATTCTCTAGCACTTAATTCATTTTCATTTTCATTTTCCTTCCCCCAGTCCAACATCACCATGACAAATTCCATTTTCCCATCTGCCTGTAATTCAGAGTTTCTAATGCAGTGTTTTTAAGACTGTTGGCCACAACACCATTTATGGATCATGAATTATTTGACAGCATCTTTTTTAAAAAAGGAAATAGATTAAAATAGAAAGTATCAGAATATGCCACTGAATACGAGAAAGTCTTAGGTTGTGAATTTATTTCAGTTATACAGCTTAAATATTTTCATATGAATACAACATGAACTGTGTTTTTACGGCTGGACATGGTAGCACATACCTGTAATCTAAGTGCTCAGGAGGCTGAGGTAGGAGTATCACCATGAGTTCAAGGCCAGCCTGGAGTACATAGTGAAACCTTGTTGAAAGACAAAAACAAAACAAAACAAAAAAAATGTGTTATTGTGAGTTGAAAGCCTCTCTTCTAGAGTTACTCACCTATTTATGTCTGGAACCTAATATTCTTTCAACATACATGTTGGAATGCTAATGCAAAAATATTTGGATAACAGGAATTTTATTTATGCTTGATATCTTGGTTCTAATCTACATGGTAAAAATAAAATACTCATCAGAGGAAACTCCATAGTATTGACAAGTTTTATAATGTTACTTTTTAAATTTTTTAAGTTTTACTTTTTAAAAGCTTGTTGCAACATTTTCACCTCAACAATGCTAAAAGACCATCTTCCCCTAACAGGATTCACACTGATTGAAACTACTGGTTTCACTGGATTATGTTTCTTGGTATTAGAAATAGCTTTGGCAAATTGTAAAGAGAAGGCACATTGGAACTGAAATGTTTCAGACACCACTTGGAGGCAGAAGTCTTTATACCTAAAATGAATTGCTGAAGGTTAAGAGAGGCAACTCTAGCACTAAAATGTGCTTCCTGGAGAGGCTCTATCCTAGGGATGACAAATGCTGGCTTCTTTCTGCTGTTGGATAGGGGAATTGGCATTTAAAGAGAAACCTGTTGGTGATCAGTCTGGGTTGTTCAAGATCAAGAGCTATAGAGTTCAACAGATGCAGTTTGAAATCCCATCACTTGCTAGCCGTTGTAACCTGAGACAGGTTACTTGTCACTGGCTTTATTTCCTCCCTTATAGCATGGAGATAATACCAGTACACAGGATTATGAGTGGCAAATGTGCTGATCCAGGTATACTCCTCAACCTCGTGGCTAGTACAGAAGAGTTCAGTAATTGATAGTTCTTAAATGCAGTGATGACTTACCATTAAAATAACCCCTAGTTATTATTGGAAATCTTCAGCAGTTTTGAATACTAACCTAAATCAAGCCACAATGGTGGACTAAGCTGGAAGATACCAATAAAAAAACTAGGAGAATCTGAAGAAACCCTTGAAGTACTCCCTTTGTAATTGATCATGACACTTTTACAGTGCAGTTGCCTCCTTTGCATTGCTCACTAGACTGCAAACCTCAGGAAGAATTATGTCTCACTTGCCATTGTAACCCCGTATGGGGACTTGGCAGGTAGGAGATACTCAGATGCTTGTTGAGTGAATGATCTGTGGTACTCTGCATTTTTATTCAGATCCACTGTAATCATATTGACTGAACTACTTTTAATCATATTGACTGAACTACTTTAAAATGCTTTCTAGTACAGAAAATATATAAAGATAATTGCAATATAAACCTGCCCTGTCGCAGAGCTGATGATAGATAATAATAGAAATTAGCAAGTTTGCTTTTTTTGTTGTTCCTGCAGGATTTAATTTTGTTGAAATGAATTTTTTACATAATTGTAGATGCATATGCAATTGTGACAAATTAACACAGAAAGAACCTGTGCACCTGTCCTCCCCATTGGCAATGTCTTGTGAAACTGTGATATAATATCATCATTAGAGTATTGATACTGATAGGCTCAAGATTGACATTGATCTTATGCAGATTCTCCCAGTTTTGCCTCTGTTCATTTATATGTGTGTAGCTCTGTGTAATTTTACTCCATGTGTGTTAATGTCCTCCCCACCACAGTGATACAAAATAGTCTCCTTACCACAAGGATCTCTGCTGTTGCCCTTTTATAGCTCCCTCAGTCCTGAGCATATTTTCAAGCTCATCCCTCTACTCCCTAGCAATCATTAATCTGTTCTCCATTTCTACAATGCTGTCATTTGAAGAATATTATATAAATAGAATAGTGCTTTATATAATCTTCAGTGAGTAGCTTTTCACGTGACATAATTCACTGGCCATTTATTCAGGCTATTGTTTTATCCAGAATTCATTCACAGATAATACTCAATAATTGGATGTATCACAGTTAATCACTTACCTGTTGAAAGTGTAGATTGTTTCCAGTCTTTAATTGCTACAAATAAGGCTACTGTAAAGATCTATATGCAGATTGTTGTGTGAATATGTTTTCCTTTCCCAGGGTTAAATGATCAAGAGTGTAAGCACTGGACCGTACAGTACTTACATGTTTAGTTTTTGTTTTTCATTTATTTTACCACAGTACCTGTACCATTTACATTCTCCCTAACAGTGTCTGAAGGACCAGTTTCTCTACATTATTCTAGGCTTTTTTATTTTAACCACCCTCATACTTGTGCAGTGATATAGTTTTAATATGGGTTTAATTAATATGACTAATAATGTTAAACATCTTTTTGTACCCATTTGTAATATATATATTCCCTTTGGTGAAATGTCTGTTTTGACCATTTGTAATTGTTTGGATTTTTTGTTTTTTACTCTTAATTTCTGAGGGCCCATTGTACATTCTATGTATTAGTTCTTTATTGGATATGTAGTTTGCAAATGAATTTCTCACAGTCAGTACCTTGTCTTTTTATTCTCTTAACCATGTCATTTACAACAAACGTTTTAAATTTTAGTGTGGTAGAGTTTATCAGTTACCCTTTTGTGGATTACGGTTTTAGTGTTAGAAACTGTTTATGTTGACCTAAATCCTAAAGGTCATCTGTTTTTGCTAAAAGTTTTACAGCTTTATATTTAAATTTAGTATCTATTTTGAATTGTTAAAATGCGTGTGTGTGTGTGTGTGTGTGTGCGTGTGCGTGTGCATGTGTGTGGGTGTTTTATTGGTACCGGGATAAAATTTGTGATCAGTTTACCAATTTGAGTACCTTACACAGTTACAGTGACAATAAGTATTATACATTCCCCATGCTGCACAGCCGTCAGCTCTGTTTAGTTCCAGAGCTTCGCCCACGCCAAACAGAAACCCAGTGCCCACTAAGCCATGACTTCTTGTTCTCCTGTCACCCATGACTAGTTCAAAAATGACAATAAACAGTCCACTTCTATTGAAATTTTATATTGCCATAATAAGTAAGTGTATTGTTTTATATTTTATAGAAACATCGGTCCACAATGGGTTGGAAAAATTCTTTGGGGATATTTAAGAAGTACTGTATCAGATGACTTAATTAATTAACTTTGAGTACATTGATCATAACTTGGGGTGAGGAAAATTAAATGACCATTCTGTTTATCTAACTATATAATTAGCTAGGTGCTTAGCAAAACCCAAATTGTCTTCCTGGTATAAAATCAAAGATTATTCTCAGTATCAGTAGTAATCATGGTAAGTGAATTGTGGCTGTTCATGTGGCTTCTAAGTTGTTTTTTACTTTTTCCTCACTTGAAGTGCAGTCTGGCAGCAACCTTAGCAAGTCTGACATTGTCCTGGGAATTTGTTGAATTATTTCCAAAACTTGAAGTCATGTTTCTTTCAAATTACATTCACTGTAGAATGTAGTGGGCATTAAATATGACCAAAGTTTTGTTCTAAAAGCATGAGTAAGGAAGCTGCACTGACAGTGCCTATTAATTGTAAAAATTTGCCGTCAGTATGTGTCATTTTACTTTTGGATATTTTGATTGCTATTCCCTTCAAAAATTCATTTGGTAGCAATTATACCTTACATCTCCTTTAGTTCTTGAAAATATCAATTTGGAATTCAGCTTTATAACCTAAGGTATTGTTTTAAATTTTTTAGAAGCTTTTTTTCTCTCACCAGATGCTGGGAATCAAACCCGAGTGCTCTGCTACTGAGCTCCAGACCCTCCCAGAAGTTCTTTTTTAAAGAAAGTTTCAAGGGTTACTTTGACAGCAAAATTAACAAGTTCTGATGCACACATGCAGAATTTGAAGGAATTTATCATGAATGTCCTCTTTTCTTTATGTTTATTATGTAGAGAACAAGGGGAATCCACAGACTTGAAACATGAGTTCAGATACCAGCCAAGAAGTGATCACCACCCCTCCTCCTCCTACTATGCCTCACAAAGAGAGATATTTTGACCGGATTAATGAAAATGACCCAGAATACATTCGGGAGAGAAACATGTCTCCTGATCTACGACAAGACTTCAATATGATGGAGCAGAGGAAACGAGTTACTCAGATTCTGCAGAGTCCTGTGAGTTGAAATAATTATAACTCTGTACATTTTTCTTCCTCTTTGGAAATTCTGCAGAGTCCTGTGAGTTGAAATAATTATAACTCTGTACATTTTTCTTCCTCTTTGGAAACCTTCACATGATGATGAGGTAGGAGGTATCTTAAACTACCTTCTGTTTAAAAGAAATGTGGAGGAATAACCAATTGCTTAAGGAAAAATAGACACCTAATTTATTTATTCAATTTGCAAACCTTGATGAACAGACTCTTACTGTGATACAGTACATTTCCTTTGTATATTTTCTGGGCATAATGTTTACTAAAGGAGAATAAACAATTGTACCGCACTCAAGGGTACTCAATTGAGACTAAATGTGTGGGAAGAAAGTAAAAGGCATGACTCAAATCTCAGGGACTACCTGTGCTTGGTGTGTCCCAAGAACATGCTTTCTTTTTCCTTGGCTACCTTCATCCTCAGAAAAGCACAAAAGGACAAAATTTTTGAGATCTGTGATTTGGCAGCCTAATGTTAATACACATAATACAGGCATACATATGTGTACACACCCCAAATTAAGTAAATTAAAAGTGGATTACAAATTCAACTTAATCTGAAAATTCTATCTGCACAGCGTATGCAAACTTTTAAATCATACTCAAGTGAATCGCTAGTTTTCTTATAAACCCTTAGTAGAATTGCATAGGTCAGCACAGGTCACATGTAAGTGATGGAAAATGAGAGAACAGTTTCTTATAAGAATCAAGATGAAAAAAATAAAAAAGAATCAAGATGAATTTATAGTTCTGCATTAATGCAGATCATGGACCCTCTTAAGGTAGAATTTAGCACACACAGACATGTGATGCCCAGGTTAGGGCTCTATTAGGTTTCCAATTTAGGTACTTTTAAACTAAGCACAGAGGCATCATGCACAGGTAAATCTTTTTTTGTGGGGGGTGTGTGTGTGTGTGTGTGTGTGTCCTTGTGAGTTTAATCATGTGAGCTGAGTCCAAAGCCAAAAGGGAATTCCACTCGAGCATTTCTCCCATATGAACGACCTTGATTGAAAACACTGAAGTACGAGTTATAAAACAGTGCAAGCTTTGAACAAGTTTTAAAGTACCTCACCAAGGTTTTTAAAAACCATTTCCAAATTGACTGGAGATTAACCAGAGAAGTCATGATGAGGGATTATACATCATGCAAACCTGAGTTTCTGTGTGTACAAATACTTAAAGGCCACATTAATTATATAGATAGAAACTGACTTATTTCTTGCTCTAAATAACCCACTTTTTGAACTGACTTACTAATCAAATAATTACTGTAAGTGTAAAGTAATCGAAAGAATGAAATGAAGTTCATATTTTGTTCAAGGTTGTTAAATACTGAGATTTCTTGAGGAATTGTCTCAAAGAGGACCATTCAATTTAAACTATAATGTTTAAATGAAAAAAGTATTAAACTTTATTTCTATGCCTGAGTTTTTGTTTTATAGTTCCCCCATTAAACTAAAGACAGCATAATCATTGTTTAGCTTTATTTTTTTTTTTTGCAGTACTAGGGATTGAACCCAGGGTATCGTATGTTGGGATATGCACTCTACCACTGACCTCCCCCTAGCCCTAAGGCAGTATCACTTAGAGTACGATATTTAATTTTTTATACTCTCATTTCTACTTGTAAATTGACTTATGAGTATCAATTTTAGTTTTGCCTTGGAAAAGTTAAATAATGGGAAAGGTCAGATATACAGATTGTCATTTCTTTTTCTGATTCGCTTTACAAGAATGATCATTTTTTGCTCACAGGGAAATGGAAAGGCTGGAATTTAAAACAGTTGTGGGTTATTTTCCCTTAGATGTTTGCCTAGTGAATTGAAAATGTTGGTGTGAAAGACTTGAAAGTATAGAACTCTTTCCACCGTGGTTGAAGACAGTGGTTTTTAAACATCTTTTAAGGCAACAAAAACATTTCACCAAAGGAAACGATGCCCTATATTAGTAATTTCTTGCTAAGTAAAAGATTACACCTAAAATTTAGCAGTTTAAAATGACAGGAATTTTTTGGTTTCACCATTTCTGTGAGTCAAAAGTTCAGGAACAGCTTCGCTGAGTGCTGCCGGCTCAAGTTATAAGATATAATAGATGGAATTAGACGTTGCGGATTTTTGTAAGTGTACTAATGATCCATGTTTAACAAGCCTCAAATTTATAAAAGTAAAACTACATATAACTGGTGAAAACTATTTCATGAACTCAGAATTCCAATATTGTCACAGTTAGTTTGGTTTTTAAAAAATTAATCACTCAAATATTCTTACTAGCAGAGAGTATAGCATCTTCCTTTTGTTTCTATGACCCACCCCCAAAATCTTGCAGAATATTGCAGAAGAATATGTGGAGCCCCAAGTTAGAAAAAGTGTAATTTCTCTAGGATAGCTTTCCTGAAGGAGAATAATTGGTTCTTGAGTCTTACTACTTTGCATTCAGAGTTCATGGAGCTAAGGAACTGCCATGGAAATCATAAAATGGAAACTGTGATTTAGTATGTGTTAGTAACAGCTTCTACTGTGAGTCTATATACAACGGCACCCTGTTCAAATAGGGATTGTCCTGACTTAAATGACAGTGCCACTAAGCAAGGAATGTATCTTTGAGCATTGATTCACACCTGGTACTCAAGTTGGAATTTAGTGACAGTTGCTTTATTTAGTGTGCTATCTAGTGTAGGTAGTACACTATCTCATTTTCTTTGAGATTAAGTAGGCCTAATGATTTTTCTCCTAGCTTAAAAGCAGGCTCCTTGCTGCTGCTTCTAGTGTTTTAGTTTTATTTTGTGTCTTACATTTGTTTGTATATAGTGTAGGTAAAAGCAGTTCAAAAGAGAATAGCAGGAAGGATGATTATTTCAGAACAAGTTTGGGTCATTCTGCTTCAAGTGACATAATATGCTCAGTGGTTGTTTTTGTGTATTACAGGCCTTTCGGGAAGACCTGGAATGCCTTATTCAAGAACAGATGAAGAAAGGCCACAACCCAACTGGACTACTAGCCTTACAGCAGATCGCAGATTACATCATGACCAGTTCTTTCTCGGGCTTTTCTTCACCTCCTCTCAGTATGTCAGTTTGGGATAGTTTTTTAAATTACACTTTCACTCTACCTCAGAATACTATATCTCCCTAGCTGCATACTAAGCTCAGGTTCAGTCATCAAGTTTACAGTATCTAACCCAAGAGAGCATAGTGTTAGAATCTCTTTCATATCAATAAAACATTTACTAGACTTCATAAAAGTCACAGAATAGTTTAAGGCATGGTCCTGCCCCACATAGTATTTAATTAATACTGCAAGGTAACTACAGAGAAAAGCATCACAAAGTTGTTCATAAGAAATTCCTAAAGAACCTTCATAAATCATCATGGTGTGAGCTCAGAGTTTGAATTGATTACTGGCTGGAGTTGACTAAGAAAACTTGATGATAAGAAGAGAGGGCTCACTCTTATCAGGCTTTCAAAGATAGAATAGTTAGAACTGGGTGTAAGGATTTTGCCATTTTAATCATTCAGTAGCTCTATAGTGAGAAAACCAGTTTGGTGAACTGGACACTGTAAGGCACCAGCAACCCTAAAGTCTTAGCCCCTGTACTGTATGCTTCAGCTCTGAGATCCAGAACCCGCTGCACAGCCTTAGAGAAGCGGTAGAAACTGCCCTCAGGCACACTGCAGTGATAAAGAATATTTTCCTTCTCTTTTTTTCCTTCCTTCCACTTGCAGCCTTTTTTTCTCTTTTTTTCCTTATTTTTATTAGAAACATGTAAATAGGATTTTATTTATTTGTGTATTTTTGCTGTTGTCATTATTGTATTTTTATTTGTTGAGATAAGACCTCACTATGTAGTGCAGGCTAGCTTTGAACTCACATGTGTATCCCACGCTGACCTCAAACTCACAGTGATCCTCGTATTTCAGCCTCCCAAGTGCTAGGATTACAGGCATGTGCCTCCACAGCCAGCTTCATGTATTTTTTCAATAGAGGAAAAAGTATAAAAAAGCACCATGGTGATGGACACATGCAAGTGAGTGTAGGTTTCTAGTATTCCACAAGGGCCTCAGGTAGCTGCGTCAGAGTCCTGTGTGGCAGTCGAGAGAGGAGAGTTGGGTCCTTTGCTGTCCGACCACAGAGGACTACCAGCAAGGAATGTGAAAAAAACCTTGCAGAGTTTTGATAGGTGATAACATGTGTACCAAGAAAAGAGAAAAAAGCAGTTGAGGATTCAGAAAATCCCCATGAAAGATAAAAGTACTTGAATTAGAGGATGGTTGTGGGTATAAAGCAGTAGTGCCAAACTCATGGCACATGTGTTGAAGCGGGCTGTTTGTATCATTGAGAACTAAAAGCTTCGCCATCACTGGTGGGAAGAGAACAATGAGATGGCATAGCCAAGGAAAAGTAGAGAGGACTTAGAAGTTTGATGTAGTTAGGGAAGGGAGGAATGATGAGTTCCCTGATCTGAGTTTCCTAACTTCAGAGAAACATTCTGCCAGCAAAAACAGAAACTCAAATGTTGTGCTAGTTGGCGTCATTCTTTGTATACTATTGAGTATGTCTGAGCCAAGCGCCTGTTTAGGAACAGGAAGTACACTGGTAAACAATACAGACCAGATTCGTTTTCTCATAGAGACAGAAAATAGACTAAGTAAGGATCAGATAACAGGGAGTACTCTGTGGAGAATTATAATATGGTGATATGAGAGCGCACCTGGGTGGCTTGTTTGGTTGAGTAATCCTCTATGAGGATATGACATTTAAACTGCACTCTAAATAGTAAGAAGGCGTGAACCATGCCAAAATGGGAAGTATCTAAGGTTGAGGGAGGTAGGACAGGTGCCAGGTGACAAGAGACAGGAGTAACTTTGGTCTTGTCAAGGGTCAGAAATAATAATGGTCTGATGCATGCTTTTCAAGGGACAAGTAAAGTCAGATCAAAAACAAAGTAAATCATATGAAAACATGATTTTGATATAAATCATGTCACAGCCAACTTTGAAAGTTTGAATTTACTTTGATGGGAAGCCATTTCAAGCAAGAGGATAATTTTTAAAACTCGCTCTATTTTCTGTATAAAGAATGGACTGGTAGATTTTTGTAGCTTGAACAAAAGTGGAAAGTGCAGATTAGGAATCTAGTTTGGCTTGCAAAAAGGATGAAGTCTAGCTTTCAATGCACTCAGTTTGAGTGGCCAAGACACCATCTGAGATCTCAGGGAGGAGACCTGACTGGTAGATAAGAGAAAGAGTACATGCTGCTTTAGGCTTTGTTAACTATTCATATCAGAGGGATAGATGTGGAAGAAAGAGTCCAAAAAGAAAAGTTCTAAAAGGAAGACTTGTTGCAGAAAGCAGAATAATAAGAAAAGCTGTCCTGTGAATGTCCCAGATTCCACGTCCGGAACACAGAGCTGCAGGGGTTTTGGCTGGCCTGCTGGAATCTACAAAGGGTGGCAGGAGGACAGCCTTGTCCCTGTATTCAGATGTCAGGAAGTGGAAGTTGACCAGTTTGCTTAGCATATTTATGTAATGGTACAAAAACTGAAAATGAATTTGAAAGGATAGAGGGAAAGTATGAGATAGGATCATGTCAGAAATCATACTGGTTTTGTATGGCTCACATAATGCTTAAAACTTTCTTTGAATTAGTCTGACCATTTCACAATTAGATCTCACATTTGGGGCTTCTCTTTAATAAAAGTTGTGACTGGGGTTGTGTTCTCAGATTAAAAGCAGTACATTAGGATGGCTCTCCTCAGAATGAATTTATAGAGAAGGGTTACAGGCGGGGGACAAGAAAGAGGGAGGTTATTGTGGGGATCCACCCGAGAGGTAGACCTGGACTCAAATGTGGAAACTGAGGAACCTTGTGAAGAGAATGATGTAATGTGGGGACAGATCGTCTGTGGTAGCCCAGGAAAGGTTAAGGATTGAAGGTTTCTATGAGTTTCGGCCTGCAGAATTTATAATGTCATCAACACTTAGAAAAGTAGAGAAAAAGTAAGAAAAACAGAAAGTAAAATCACTTTTAGAACATTTAATTTGCTTTTGTGTTGCAGGCTGTTAGAAGCAGCAGGCTGAAGATCAGGGAGCAAGTCATGGTCAGAGATAAAGATCACACTGTCATTACACAAACATGAGGCCTAAGAGGATACAGTGTTTTTCATGGTGAAAAGTAAAATGGTAAAGAAAGAAGAAGCATGAGCTTTGACACAGGGCCCCAGTTGGAAGAAAAATGGAAAAGAGAATTTGTAGAAGGAGAAAAGATACATTTGGAAAGGGAGCAAGAAATCAAGATAGTATCACATAGGCCTGGGGAAAACTAGAAAGACAGTGGTAGGCAAAAAGAGATCAAGGTGAATAAAGACTGAACAAAAGGTGAACATTGAAACTGGCAACAGTTGAACTTGACAGTTGGGTCATTAGAGACCTCCAGAAGAACTTAAGCTATATTATTATTTGTATGCATGTTTTATCTAATTTTTATGTTTAAATATCAAATATTAGAAAAGTATGTTTCTTTTAAGGTCTTTGCATCATAACATTATCAGTAACCTCAAGATTTAGTAACACTTTTCACCTTTAGAATCATGAAACCATTTTTTTCCCAGTGATATGATTCAGTCATTTCCCAGAAAGTACTAGATGAAAGTACCTTTTACTAAGCAATCACAGAAAATAGCTGATAGTTATTTTTGCTCTTGGTATACTTCTGTGAAAGAGGATGAGCTGATAAAACATTGGATAAGCTGATTATTTACAAGGCTAGACACTCGCAGTTACCGACTGCTTCCTGACATCTCATTTCCAGGGAGGATCTTATTTGACTCTGAATCTCTCCACAATTTTTCCTGTCTTAGGTCTTGGCATGGTCACACCTATTAATGACCTTCCTGGTGCGGATACATCCTCATATGTCAAAGGAGAAAAACTTACTCGTTGCAAACTTGCCAGCCTGTACCGACTTGCAGATTTATTTGGATGGGCACACCTGGCAAACACATATATCTCAGTGAGTTCTTTGGCTTTTGATTCCTTTTTTTAAAAATTCAGGTACAAGGCAACCATATTCTCGCTCTTATTTGAAAATGCAGTTTTCAGACTTTATTCCTGAATGTATATGCTGGATTACAATCTAATGCTGATTTAAATGTTATCTTCAAGAGAGAGGCCACAATTATGACAGCTTTCTTCTCTCTGTTGTCTGTGTTGTTCCTTTGATACAGACCAGCTGTAGAACCAACCTAAGGAAAAAATACTTGGTAGATTTATCATTGTTCCTGTTAATTGTATCTGACACCAGTGGCATTGAAAAACATTTGGGGAAAAAAAATTAACTCTGGGGCTGGGGATTTAGCTCAGCGGCATAAGCACCTGCCTTGCAAGCACGCAGTCATGAGTTCAATCCTGGTACCAATTAAAAAATATATATATATTAACTCTTTAATATTTCTGACTCTTCAGGAAAGTTTTTTCCCTGATTTTTATATTTAAGTGTATTTTTCCTGTTGACTATCATCTTGGGTTTTTTTGTTGTTGTTTGTTTTCTCTTTACACTGACAAGCAAGATACTCTTTTGAAATGAAAAAAAAATACTAAAATGATGTATGATTGGAATGACATAGCCATGTAGTACAGCCCACCAAAAATCTTTCTTTTGTCTCCATGGACAGTCTTTAGTTACCCCAGCTCCATTTCTACTTTATTTCTTTCTAAGAAGCAATTCTGTTCTCTTTCCTGACCATTTTCCCTTAATATTCTCTGTCTCTGTCTCTGTCTCTCTTCCTGCCCCACCTCGCTCCTTCTTTTCAGACAGGGTCTTGCTCTGTTGTTCAGACTTGCCCTGATCTCACTGTGTAGCCCAGGCTGGCCTCGAACCCAGCAATCCTCCTGCTTCAGCCTCCTCTGAGTATGGGGTTACAGGCGTGCACCACACCGAACTCCCTTAATTTTCATGTTGCAAATTAAGGTTATAATTGTTTCTACTTTGGGTTGAATAATATTGGCATTTATGTTTCTTAAATACATCTGACTCCAAAGCTCTGCTGGAACCCCAAAATAACTTTAGGGAAGCTCAGTAAATGGAAAAATAGTAAGAAAAAAATTAAAAAATATTTTACAGGGTTTTTTTAAAGCTACACTTAGCTAAAAAGAGGGGGAATATCGTGTTGTTTTTTAGCAAATATTTGAAAGTGAGGGAAATTTTTTTAAAGTTTCATGTTGCGAACTTAGAATTTTTGCTTTATTGTTTTATTCAGTAGATCATTGAAAATACTTGCTAGAAAAAAAAAAGAAAATGCTTGCTAGTCACATTTACACTGAAAAATATGTATCCTTTGAAATAAGCCTCTACTGTTTTTTGTTTCTTCCAGGTAAGAATAAGTAAGGAGCAAGACCACATTTTAATAATTCCCAGAGGCCTATCTTTTTCTGAAGCCACAGCTTCCAATTTGGTATAATTTTCATTCCTGTGTTACTTTTTCTGATCTCCCTTGTTCCTTCCTGACAGGTCTTAGTTTTTAACACAGAATGGAGCAAGAAGAATGTATGGATTGAAAACACTGGTGAACAGTGAAGGGTCTGGAAAACTATGTTGAGTTCTAAGAAAAGCTTTAGCATTCAAGTAGAGCAGTGGTTGAAGGGACCAAGAGTTGAAATTAACATCAGTTAACCTTTTTATGTTTTGGAGAGAATCTTTTTTATTTCTTCTATCTCATCTGCTCCAGAATCCTTTTTAAATGAAACACGTTCTGTGTGTATTTTACAGCTAAATTTGAACAATCTAGTTGCTGTGAGTGTAGAATCTGAGCCAGCATTTTCTCTTTTCCATGACTGTATTCCTATGCACTGACGACAGCTCATAGAATAGCAGGAGCTATGCTGGATGCTACAATGTTAGTAAATGAAAGTTTTCTAGCTCATTCAGAAAATGCTCAATTTGTCTAAATCTCCAGTGAAGAGCTGAAGTTAACTCAGGTTCTTGGAAACTCTCTTTCTTGCTAAATACTAAATTTTTGTTGCAGGCTATATACTTTCTAAAGTTGTATAGGAAAAAAAACTATACCAGTTTTTTCCCAACACTGGGAATTTAACCCAGGGCATTTACATTGAGCTACAGTACCCAGGCCTTTTTATTTTTTATTTTGAGACAAGATCTTGCTAAATTGCCTGGGCTGAGCTTGAACTTGTCATCTTCCTGCTTTAGGCACCTAGAATGCTGGAACTGTAGATACGGGCCATCACAGCAGGCCCCAATCTTCCACAAATTGCTTTCGGCTGGTTTTGTACTGCCATGACAATACAGTCTTGCAACAGAAGCCCAAAACATAAAAAATAGTTACCATATGACCTTTTCCACAACAGTTTACCATTCCCTGGTTACCTTATAGAACATAGACAAACTGATGCATTTATACCAATTGAAAATGTCTTTCTGATTTTCCAGGTGAAAGTCAATATAATAGGAGAAGTGGTTGACCAGGGAAGTACTGATTTGAAAATTGACCGCTCAGGATTTGGTCCCCATGCTGCAATCTATTCAGCACGTCCTGATGTGAAGTGTGTGATCCACATCCACACCCTCGCTACAGCAGCTGTAAGTCAGTGAGAGGCTAAACCAAGGGTGACTCTGAAACATGTGTTTGACTTTCCCAGCATGTTCCTTTACTGTCTGCATTACTTCACACCCTGCCATTCAAATCTATATTTGAAATACTAATCTACACAACCACAGAGCAAATGGCTCAGGCCAAATGCTACCATTGGAGGAAGTGAGAGAGATACCATTTGGATTTTTAAACTAATCAGTTTATGATTGGGTCATTGAGTTCTTAGAACAAAACTCCTTTTATAATATGTGAAATAGCATGTAATTGAGTTTCGTTCCCTAAGGCCCCCCCACCAAGTGAAGAACTAAAGTGGGAGGTAGGCTGTAGTAGCCCCACCTGAGCTACCTAAAGAATCAGTTTCTATGGAAATCTATGTGATAACCTAATGTGTTTTGTTGGTATGGACCAATCCAATAGGTGTCCTCCATGAAGTATGGCATCCTTCCAATTTCTCAAGAGTCCCTTATCCTGGGAGATGTCGCCTACTATGACTACCAGGGATCACTTGATGAGCAGGAGGAGAGAATTCAGCTGCAGAAAGTCCTGGGGCCAAGTTGTAAGGTGTGTGGTAAGAGTCTCTATCTAAGGAGCTATTTCTGTTGCTGTGCTGTTAATGAAAACAGTGTGAGCTATGCCAGTAATTTAAAGTGATTGCTCTGGGGATTCTATTTTAGGTGCTGGTACTCAGGAATCATGGAGTGATAGCACTTGGAGAAACAGTTGAAGAGGCTTTTCATTATATTTTTAATGTGCAGATAGCTTGTGAGATTCAGGTAAGAAAAATTACCCCTTGTATTGCTTTGCTATTTGCCCATTGAGTTAGATTTTTTTGTTTATGTATTTCTAGAACATCAGTGGCTTTTGTTTTGCTTTTTAAGAGAATTTCTACTGAGGTAAAGACTTGTCAATGCAATTGTTTCTTGACCTGAAAATAAGAGAGGACATTAAAATGTATACACACATAATGCTAATAAGTACCTTAGCATTTTTCCACCATCTTCTTTTTCTCTGTTTTCACCCTCTAGTTTAGTTCTAATTGAGAAATAAAGGCAGCCACAAATCATAAAGAATCAAATGTATTGTGGCCAATTCATAGAAAACAAAAACTAGTGCCAGAAGTTTTATGAACTCATGAAATTTGTAACAGCTCCACAGTGTCTTTAATAGACCTGATATTTATAACCACTTTATTCCTCAGAAGCAGAATGTATATAAAGGCTCTAATTTCCCTCTTATACACAACCAGATTTTCTTGAAGCAAGTGATAATAATTTTAATCAGTTGATAATGCCACAAAAAAAGGTCAGGAGAAGAAAAACTTTTCTACCAAGTGTATCTTGTCTTAATAACCAGCTTGTTTTTGGCTTTAATGGTCCCACTTCTCAAATGGGGCTACAAAAGGCTTAAGACTATAAGCTGACAACTTCTGTCTACATATCCTTAAATTCAAACTATAGTGTCCCCATATTCCTTTTAAAGTTAAAACTTTTCACCAAAAATATTAACTGGATAGTAATGGGGAAATGTCACGAAAAGAACTTTTAAATTAGGTAAGAGAACTCAGTTGCTTGAAATATGTTTAAAAGATGTGGTTCTAAATGTGTTTTCCACCAAGAGGACCAGAGACCTGAAAGTTGTCTTTTTAAGCTAAATGGAAAAACTGTTTCAGCTTCCTACTTACCCAAGAATGTTGTTGCTTTGTCATTGTTAGTATCCTGAATGAGCATTGTGGATATTTGCCAAATTAAAATTGTGCATGTTTGAAAATAAAACAGTCATTAGCAATCTTTGCAGTTTTGTGTGTCTGTATGGTTTCCTATTAATTCCAGGTGCGAGCATTAGCAGGCTCTGGTGGAGTAGACAATCTGCTTGTCCTGGACCTTCAGAAGTACAAAGCTCTCACTCACAGTGTAGCAGCAGCTGGAGGAGGAGGTGTAAACATGGGCTCGCAGCAGAAATGGAAGGTGGGAGAAGTTGAATTTGAAGGACTGATGAGGACCCTGGATAATTTGGTAGGTGAAAAATTGAGCATATACTTGGGTTTCTTGATACAGATGTTTGTATCTTCCCTTGGTTTTAAAATATATTTCTTAATTTTCCAGGATGAGAATTTGACTGTAGATAGGCATTTTGGTATAATTTAACTACATTTTTAAGACTCAAACATTAGACGCTCAAGTATCTTTTTAAGAATACAATACATTATTAATTATAGCCACTGTATTATACAGCACACATCTTGAACTGAACCTTTCTATCTAACTGAAATTTTGTGTCCTTTGACTGTCTTCTCCCCTCTCTAGTCCCTAGTAGCCACTACCCCACTGTGTTTCATGAGTTTAACTTTTTTAGATTCCACACGTAAGTGAGATCTTGGAGTATTTGTCTTCCGGTGCCTGGCTCATTTCACTTACTGTAATGTCCTCCGAGTTCATGTATGTTGTTTCACATGACAGAATCGCCTTCTTTTGAATATAGCATTATATGTTTGTGCCACATTTTCTCTGTTCAGTTTATCAGGTTTGCTAGACACTTACTAGGTTGATTATTTATCTCGGCCATTATGACTAATGTTGCAGTGAACATGGGAGCACAGGGGTCTCTTCAGCATACGACTGGTGTGCCTTTGGATATGCGTGTCCAGTAGTGGGATCACTGGACTAAGTACTTCCATGCTGTTTCCCCTAAGACTACTGATTTTGCATTGCCACAGCGAAGCACAAAGGTTTCCGTTCCCCTCATCCTCTCCAGCACTTACACCTTGTCTCCTTGAGAATATGTATTGTAGCAGATATGCTTTAAATTTGCATTTCCCTAGTGGTTAGTGATACTGAATACTTTCTCATGTACTCACTGGGCATTTGACTGTCACCTTTTTAAGAATTGTGTACTCAGATCTCTTGTCCATTTTTATTACTGAAGAATATTTCCTTTTTGTTATTCAGTTGTTTTAGTTCCTCATATATTTTGGATATTAATGCCTTAGCAGAGTACAGTTTGGCAGATGTCTTTTTTCTTTTTTTTTTTTTAGTAGTGATTGAACCCAGGTCCTTTACATTGAGCTGCATCAACAGCCCTTAATTTCTTATTTATTTCTGAGATAGCTTCTCATTGAGCTGCCCAGGCAGGACTCAAAATTGTGATCCTCCAACCTACACCTCCCAAGATAAGGGATTACTGGCACGTGCAACTGTGCGCAACTTTTGCATTTCTGTCCTCCTTTCAGAACTAGGGCCTTGTGCCTGCTAGGTAAGCACTGTGCCACTGAGCTGCATCAATCAGCCTGGCAAAGGTCACCTTGTCTTAGATTTTGCTCTCTGCCAAGAAGGGTCAAAAGGCAAGTTGCCTGCAGAACCAGGGACAAAGATAAATGAACACTGAGATTTGGTTTCCCAAAAATCATTTTATAGGTAGAAAAATTTTTCTGGTCAGCAATTTAGAAATTATCTTTGTCAGGAACACTTATATGAGTGGAAATTGGAATGCCAGCTGCAATCAGTTTTAACCAGATCTTGAAATTTGCTTAATTTCAACTCTAGTGTTAGGTAGAAGTTATAATAAAGTTTTGAAAGATGTTTTTTTCTTTGTTTTTCAACAAGAGTATTTTTGAATCATTTGTTTGAAGAAATAATCTCTTAAGTGTTGTGTTCTTGCAGATTGCTTCAAATGTAGTTTTCTCTTCCTTAGGGTTATAGAACAGGCTATGCTTACAGGCATCCTCTCATTCGAGAGAAGCCACGACACAAGAGTGATGTGGAAATCCCAGCAACTGTGACCGCGTTTTCCTTCGAGGATGACACAGTGCCGCTCTCTCCTCTCAAGTACCTGGCACAGAGGCAGCAGCGTGAGAAGACGAGGTGGCTGAACTCGCCCAACACGTACATGAAGGTGAACGTGCCTGAGGAGTCCCGCAGTGGGGAGACCAGCCCCAGGACCAAAGTCACGGTGCGCTTTCTTTTCACCGCTCATCTTCACTGCTTTGCCTGGTTACTCATAAATGGGTCTGTGTCTGAATTATTGAGAATTTTACTACTATATTAAAACTAATATTATCATTTATCAAGTATTAGCTTTGTTTAAAACACTATTCCAAGTGCCACACGTCCGTAATCTCCTTTAATTGTCTTAATATGCAGCAGATGCTATTTTTCTCCTTGCCCGATAGATGAAAATACCTAGGCAGCTGGGACTAACTAATAAGTTTTAATGGCAAAGTCAGAGTTTGAGTAGTGACCGTCTATCTCAAGCCTAGTTCTCGCTTACTACATAATATTTCTGTGCAGTTTTATCTTGATAACTTTAAAAGTTATCAACATCAAAATGTGACAAAGTTACATGAATTACTCTATGTATGTTGCCATTATGCCAGATCTTATAGGTAGGGAAGTGGATTGTTTTTATTTTTTAGAATTTTGCCTCAGATTTGACTTGGTTTTGGAGTATTTACCATGAAATAAATGTACTTCAGCTATTCAAAATTAGTTTATCCCATCCCATAAACCAGTAACAATTCAATATGAAAATGCTTAGGCATTAATGTGTTTTTCCCCTAGTCCGTAAGATCTATCTCCAGTAAAAGAACATACATAATTAAACTCATAATTTTCTAAGAATTCACTTTATTGACACACTCATGGTCAGTCATCATTAATCTTGTTAAATGTTAGCCTTTTCATAGGGTCATAGTGTGGAGTAAATGAGAATTATATAAGATCCTTCCTGCTGCATCCTACCAGAGTACGTCCCCGTTATCAAATGCTGATGAAGCTCTTAGCCTCTTCTATTGGCCAAAAATAAAAAGCAAAATTTGAAAAACTGTATCTGAAGAATCCTTTCCTGTGACTTTGTGGCCTTCATCATCTGATGAAATTTAGGGCAGGAGACAGAACTCTGGATGTGACTTACCCTAAGATCGTGCTCTGTGTCTGTGCTTCAGCTATGTACTGTACCATCTCATTTTCAGTTGTCAAGAGGAGAATGTTTAGTTAGCAGGGTAATGATGTGAAGGAAAACAGCATTTGTTAATTTTTAAAAAGCGAAGATGTTTTTTGTGAACTTTTTTCCAACTAATAGGAGTAAATTAATTGAACTGGTGCTGAGGTGTAAATTAATATTAAGATACTGCTGAGTGTCTTTAAGACGGATGGTATATACCTCCCTTAAAATTATAAAAAGTTACTGAACAGTTACTAATACTTCCTTCACACAAAGCTTCATTCAAAACTTTTTTTCTTCTTTTCTTTAGTGGCTGAAAGCAGAGGATTCTTCTAAAGTTAGTAGTGGAACACCTATCAAAATTGAAGATCCCAATCAGTTTGTGCCTTTAAACACAAACCCAAATGAGGTTCTAGAAAAAAGAAACAAGGTAAGACATTGTCCTCTTTTATGTTTAAATCACTAGTGATAAACCTGGTTATATCAAATTTAGGAATCTGAATACAGAAGAATTTAATTCAATAATTTCCACTTGTATTGAGTATCTTTAGCTCTGTGCTAGTCATTGGTGAGCAGGCTACATAAGGAAGAAGTGCTAACCATATTTCTGCCTTAAGGAAGCTTGGTATTAGAGAGAAATGCAGTTAGTAGTCTAAGGTAATAGGAAATCACATGCCAAGAGGGGCAGAGAGGAATGTGAGTTTAAGAATGGTGCGGAGGTCTTCACTGAAGCGGGATTAGGAGGAGACTCTTACTTAGAAGTATGAAATAATAAGTTTGTAGGGGGACTGGCCAGGCAAAGGTCATCTTCATAGTTGCTCCCAAGAACTTGTTTTTCAATTCAGATTCGAGAGCAAAACCGGTATGACTTGAAAACAGCAGGACCACAGTCTCAGTTGCTTGCTGGAATTGTTGTGGATAAGCCTCCATCTGTAAGTCTGAAGCAACATGATTATTGTTTTGGATCTACTGCATAATTTCTTTGCTTTTTAAGTACAAATAATTTTTCAAAGATTAAGTACAAGTTAAAAAGTCAAGTAGTTTACAAAACTTAAAATGCCACCCTTAAGTCCTAACTTCCAGGGAAAAGGACTCTGCTCTCAATAGGTCCAGAATTTTACCTTCATGTTTTTAAATAGCATCTTTATAATAATTTTTCCTTGGTTGATTAGTTTTAGACTTCAGCTATATTAAACAAACTATCAAGTGCCATTGCTTTGTGTATCACCAAAAGAAAACACTGCCAGTATATTGTAAATGCAACCATCAGTTATGATTCCCAGTTTCAGAGATGGGAAAATGTGAGGGAGTCCATCTTAAATTAAAAGCAGTAGTGATGCATCTTATGGAAGATGAAGATTCAGCCTGTTTACACGGTGCTTACTTTTTGCCCTGTCCCTATTCTGGGACCAACATGGGTATGTGTACGGGTCACAGATTTGTTTGTTCATTTTTGTTTTTCTTTTGCAAAATCATCTGTCAGTGTTTGTTTACTGCTGAGACAGGTAGTGTCCCATGATTATTTTTTTTATATATAATTTTCCCCACCCTTGAGTTAATAAATGCCTCCCTTTTTTCATTGGCTCAGTATTTTATGTACATTACCTTAATTCTCCCCAAACTTTTAACTGAATCATAAAGTCCCTCTTAATATTATTTTCCAAAGATCACAGGTAATCTCTCTGTTCTGGTCCCCAGTTATTATAATCCAAATTTTGATTGGTAGTTCTTAAAGTCAGCTACATAGTTTCAGCTTGAGAATTACTGTGCTTCTTATCTACATTATAGCCTCTGTTCCCTGTGTGTGAGTCTCTTTCTTGATTTTCTCTTTTACCAGAGAAAGATTTTATATATATAGATATAGATATAGATATATAGATATATAGATATATAGATATATAGATATGAGAAACAGTCTGAAATGCCTTCAAATGTGCATATAATGGGTATAGAACTCTAGCTTGCAAATAATTTTACCCCAAATATGAAAAGCATCACTCTGTTTTCACTCCTAAATCTTATTTTTGCTACATAGGAGGGCAATGTGATTCTTGAGTCTTGGCGTAAACCATTCCCCACCCTTTTAAAGTCTTTCTACATTCCTGCTGTTCAGAAATCTTATGATTGTGTGCTTTGCAGTGTGTCCCTTTCTCGCCTTTGTTCTTTGCATTTAGTAACCCCTTCCACCTTACAAAGTCATGTCTCTTCAGTTCTGGGAATTTCTTTACTTTTTCCAGTTATTTCAATATTTTTTCCTCTCAGGTTCTTTCTTGTTTCTGTATCTTGTTAGATTGGATGTGAGACCTCTCTGCGCCTCTGATTATTTTTCTTTTCACAGCTTTGTCTTTATCCTGCTTCCTGGAAAATGTTATCTTTATTTTTTAGTTCTACTTAATTTTCTATTTTGATGTTAACTTTTTTAATTTTTAAAAATTCTTATTCTCTAAATGTTCTACTTTAAAGAATATTCTGATCTTTGTTTCATGATTATAATATTTTTTTCCTAGTGCTCTGAGGGAATCATTTTCTTTAGGTGCCTTTATTGTCGTTGTCTCTTCTGTGTTCCCTTTTTCTCACGGATGCTGGTCTCCCTCACCTGTGTTAGAAACATTTCTCAGGGCCCGGTAGTCTGTACAGCGTATTTATATTGAAGAATGAGATACTGAAGCCAGTTGGAAGCCCTGGGTGTGCAAAGAGGTCAGGGCTTGATGAGCTTCCCCGTAGGGCGATAGGATGCAGACTAGGTTGTTTCTCTGAGGGGTTTCCGAATGACACTATCTGTAGTTCTTTCTCTGGGACCATTTAATTTACTCTGAGAAGAACTCTTCGGTCTTTCCACTGTCATCCTGGGAGCCCTCAGCTGTGCTCTGTGTCCCCTAGACAGAGTTTTCTGAAGACAGCCTCTGTTTTCTGCAGGATTGAGTGAGGGGTAAATGCTTGACTGTATGGAATAGGAAAGGAGATGTGGGAATTCGGTCATCTTATTCAGACATTTGCATTATCCATTTTCAACTTGTCCTTACCAGCATCTTCTTCAGTACCTGATGCCTGTACTTTTGAGGCTTCCCAGACCCCTGCGGAGTCAGTGAGCCAGCCTCCTATTAGCACCCTCTTTGCAGAACCAAGGATTCGACCCTGCTGGCTTTGTGACCCACTGTACCTGCTTTCCATGGGCCAAATCTGTGCTCACATATCTCACCCCCCATTTGTTTGTCCTGAAAGATGTACCCCTTTTTTCCTCCTGTTCCATCACTGTGTCTTTGAGTGGGGTCTGAGAATGAGTCAAAAATAAATGTTTGAATTTAATCTACCAGTTATTTTATAATAAAGTCTGAGTTTCTGTAATTTCTTTCCTAGAGAAAATAACTATATTTATTTTTCTAACAAATTGAAAGAAAGTCTTGACAGTTTTATTTTTAAGGTTGTTTGGTTTTTCAAAATATTTCTTAATTATTTAAATCTACTAGAGCTCACCTTGATTTTATTAAAGGATGATTATTAAGTAAGACCTGAGTTGTAACTCAGTGGCAGAGTGTTTACTTAGCACGCTCAAAGCTCTGGAGATTCCCAGCACTGAGAAAAAAAAAGATAATTAAAATTTACCCATACATGCTTATTGAGGAACCATCATTGGAAATTTTAGTCCATTGGATTAGTAGTCCAGGAGCATTAATCTAATAAGAGCATTTTAAGCAAAACATGTTGTTTAGTCATTTTAGGATTCTGGTACAGTGGGGTGTCACAAACGTGTGTGTGTGTGAGAAAGAGTATGTGTGTGTGTGAATAGTTGTAAGTAGAACTCTTAATTAGGGATCTGGATTTTTTTTCCTTGTAAGACAATGCAGTTTGAAGATGATGATCTTGGCCCACCGGCTCCTCCTAACCCATTCAGTCATCTCACAGAAGGAGAACTTGAAGACTATAAGAAGACAATCGAACGGAAACAACAAGGCCTAGAAGGTTCGTTACCTTTCAAAAGAAACCTAAGATAACGTGCCAATAACACCAGAACACCTCCAGCTGGGTGATTCAAAGTCAACCAAAGTTTTTTTTAATGTACCTTTTATAAGCTAGGCGTGGTGGGGCATACCTGTAATCCCAGCACTCAAGATGCTGAGGCAGGAGGATTGTCATGAATTGGAGGCTACCCTGGACTATACAGTAAATTCAAGGCCAGGATGAACTACGTAGTGAGACCTTGTCTCAAACCAATAATAATAATAATACCTTTCATATGTATTTACTGTTTCTCATCTGTTTCAGTTCTTTGCTGAGTGTAGGTGGGTCTGACATGCCAGTAACTACTATGGATCTTAAAGAGAACTTCTCTAGCCATCTGAATGCTAGTTATTTTATAATAAAATCTATAAAGTGAAATCCATAGATGAGCAAAGAATTACCAAAGTAAATATTGCTGTAGACTTAAACATCTCCTAGTATGTGGCTCTTTAAAAACTTTATTTTGAAATAATCATAGACTTACGAGTGTGTGGATTTAATTCTTTGTAAAATCTGTTCCAGAGTGTCTCAAGGTACCAATTTGGTCATTTCAAAATCAAAATTGAAACTGCCAGAAGTGTAGGTGACCTTCCTTTAGCACATGCATACTATAACACAGCTGAGTTTATCTGAGGACTCTTAGTAGTTTGTTAGATGACTTAGGAATTGTTAATGAAAACATCCTAGCTAATTGCACACTAGCTCCCTTTTTCTCTGTAACAGTGGTGGTATAAGTAGAACGGCTATTTGTCATCACTGAAAACTCTAAAAGGTCCGCCATCACTGCTGAGATCCCTTTTAGCAGCTGTCCGCCATCTGGGGTCTTTGCATAGGCTTCAGTCCGTCCATGAGCCACCTAAAATACAGCTTTCATGTGTACACATACACCTGGGAATGGGACTTCCAAGTGTGGCATAAGGAATGTGTGACTCTGATAGAGGGTAAGGGCTGCCACTTTAGCCCATCTACAACCTGCAGTTAATTTTTTTTAATCAGGAGCTAAAGAAGCCAATAGTTACAGAATTTTTATTCACAGTATATGTAGGAAAAACCAATAACATCAGGATTGTCCAAGGAATATTTTTTCAGTGTATTTGTGCCTTTGTCATAAAAGCCAGTCATTCTAACTCATTAATGTACCCATACTAAATATTCTAAGTGATATACTTACTTAATATTGAACTTACTTAATGTAAGGGTAAAAGCTTTCTGTTTTTTGTGTTGTGTAAAATGTCCCTCTTTAATCTCTTTTGAAAGCCTAAAGAAGCCAGATAACAACTATTGTGCTCTACAACCATTTTTTTAATATATAGCTTTGTAAATAATTTCTTCCATGTTCATTATGACCTCTTAAAGTAGCTCACTAATATTGCTCTGACAGGAGTCACTAATTGGATATTGTTCCAAACTTCAGAGAAGCATTTTGCCTCATTAATGTAACAACATTGGTGAGGCTTCATAATTCTTTTTATCTGGCTGTTCAGTATATTTCAGTTTCCTAACACCAGCAAAAGCTAAATGCATACATACTGTTCCTGGGCTGCCAGTAGCCTTGCTGCTTTTGTAGCCTTGTATGTGAAATAACTCTCAGAAACCAGAAGTTTTAGCACATTAATCTCCTCTTACTGCATCATTGTTGATATATGGGATAATTGTTAGCATGCTCCGCTCCTAGTTGAGGACTTTATCTTCTCTGTATACGCAGGCATTTGATGTATGCACTAACCTCCTGAAATCTTATGCTTCTTTGTTTTGTTTTGCATGGCTTTTAATGAAACTCTTATCCAACAGATGCTGAGCAGGACTTACTCTCAGATGACGCTTCATCTGTTTCACAAATTCAGTCTCAAACTCAGTCACCGCAAAATGTCCCTGAAAAGTTAGAAGGTATTCAATGTAATTTCCCATAGCATTCATTGAATAGTCTCAGAAGTCTGCCCCTGTCATTTATTTTCATGTAAGAAATTGAGCAATTAGTCACAGTAAGTTTGCCATGGATTTTACTTGAATCTCCAAATAACTGTGTATCTTATCAAGTGGGGTGCTATATTTATCAGCATTTCTACTGATTTACTTTAAATTTTTGGCAATCCATAGTTTCTAAGAATTTGTGGAATTAAAATTGACTTGTCATGCATCTTCAAGCAGCAGCATGAAATCTTTTTCCATTTTGATTGCCAAGTGACCCCAAAACTAAAGCATATGTGTCTTCATTTATACTGATGGGATTTGCAATGAAACTGTCATGTCATCAGACCAGAATAATGTAGCTTTTACTCTAACAATCTTGTTCTCCTCATCCTTATATCATTTAAGAAAATTAGCTTCATGCTAATAGTTTATGAAAATAATGGTCTGTCTTCATCAGAAGTAATACCTTAGTACAATGCTAAAACCTTTCAGTTTTACAAAATAAAACAAATGTTAACTATATAAAATAACTGGAAAAAAATCTCTCCCCTTTTGTAGAAAACCATGAGATATTTTCCAAGAACTTCATCTCCATGGAAGTACCCGTCATGGTAGTAAATGGCAAGGATGATGTGCACGACATGGAAGACGATCTTGCTAATCGAGTGAGTAGGTTAACTACAAGTGCAACCATAGAAAACATCGAGATTACCATTAAGTCTCCAGAAAAAATTGAAGAGGTCCTGTCACCTGACGGCTCACCTTCAAAGTCACCTTCCAAGAAAAAGAAGAAATTCCGCACCCCTTCGTTCCTGAAAAAAAACAAGAAAAAGGAGAAAGCTGAGGCCTAACTAGCCTTTTTATAATTATTACAATGTGACATTGCACATTTACATACCACACTTCAGTTGATCATTAATATACAGTGGTAGATCAGATCGGGGGTATGTAGCAAACTGGACTTTAAGAACTGGAAGAGGTTTTACTAAAAGAAAAATATTATGAAAAAAACCTTTGAGATTCATCTCGTTTTATATGTCCAAAAATGGCTTTGAATTTTTAAACAGTTGCTAGTTTTAATTAGCTCTGTTCTCAAGAAGTATTGTTATAGTTCACCACAAATGTATCTGTCTGAGTTGCTTCAGAACTTCTCCATAATACCTGTTCAAGAGAAACTGCCAAGGAACAAGTGAGAACATTTTATTTCTCCACACCTGCTTCAGTTAATAATCAGATTATGAGTTTTTATTATGATTATTGACTGTGTCTTTTTGGGTCCCCATTGTTTAAATGGGCATTAATGGAATGCTTTAAAAGCTTCTAAGATAAAAATCTATAGCATTAGTATACACTGGCACATAATTTTTTAAAAAGTTTTAAGAAAAGATTTGTTCAGAGTTGTACTCATAGTATAAAATTTTCTCACCTAAAGTAACTTCATTTGCCAAAAAGATCATTTTAATAAACTATAATTTTTGAAAACTTTTTTTATTAGTTTAGAAAGCCCCTTATTTTTCAACAAAGGGGATTTTATACATATAACATGGGTTATTTAGTTTAACTGGCAAAAAACAATTTTTGTATGTTGAGATGTTTGTATACCATTCAGTATAAAAGTCATATGCCTATTAGCCAATCATTTAACAGTAGAGCACATGTGAAACTGCTTGGTACTGAGTATGCTTAAGTCAAGAATCCAGGGACTTGGTATCAAAAGGGGTTATATCTAGAGCATATTAAAGGTATATCTAGATTCATATTTGAATCTTATATTTTTCTCTTAGTTGCTAGTGAATGAAGAAAATCTCATAAGGTAACCAAATGAGAAGGAAAAAATGAAAGAGAAAGGGAACAAAAGAGGGGATGTGAAAATAACTCTTACTGATAATTCCTATTCAGGATATGTGATTTACTGAAAACATGGCCCAAGTTTCTTAAATCCTCCACCTCTGCCAAAATCAATCCCTTGGTTGATATTTGAGTTTTAAAAATTGTGTATCTTTAGAGGGCAGCGCTAGAAGAAATCAGTAGGTCTGATCCCTAAACAAACTACCACTTCTTGATTTTTACCATTTTTTTAAAATCTTTTCAGTTAACTTTCTAATGTAAATGTAAATACAAATTTAAACCTAGACCTAATATAGTTTTCCGTTTTTCCTAAGTGATGTCACAAATCAATGTAAAATCAAAGATCCCACTTGGCCAATGGGTAAAAACAGTCCCTACTGTTGTGAAGGGCGAGCCGGGGGCAGGAAGCTGGGGCCGTGGGGCGTCCAGGCTGGCTCCGCCCGCGTATGTGCGCCGCAGAGCAGAGGGAGCCGGAAGCGTCCTCTCCGTCTCGCTGACCACTGCAATCAGTGTTCTGATCTCTTAGCGGAAACTTTGAACTGCTTAACTGTGTGTTTGAGGATTAGTTTGTTTTACATCGTTTATGTTGTATTACAACGTATGTAGAAACAGTAACCTGTGAACTATGCCTTTCCATAACTTTTTAAAAATATATATATCTAAATGAATGCAATGTGCATAAATATTTTTTAAAGCAACCATAAACTATTGCACCTTTTGCTAATGCCTCTATTTACTTGCTTTGACATAATGAATGAGCCAATGAACTTCTGTGTCCTGTGGAAAAATGTATAAATGTTATCTGATAATCGCTCTTAGATGTTATGCTAATTAATGTTAAATCACAAATAAACAGTATTTTAAGTATATGGATTTGGGTTTATGAGGATTCCATTCCATTTAGGAGTGGTTGCTAGGCCTATACTTTGTGGTCTGTTGGATTTTATAGTCCTGTGAAATGTCAGTACTTTAAGGAACATTTTGAAATATATATTTTCAAATTAGTTAAAAATATGTAAATATACACACGTATATATTTGTGTATACATAAATGTACATGCTAAGGTGTTTGAATTTTTTTTGAGACTTGTGTGTCACTAATCCAGGCTGGATGTGGCCTTGCTGCCTTGCCACCTTGCCTGAGCCCTGCCTCGGCCTCCCAGGGGGCGGGCATCACAGCTGGCATCACTGCACCCTGCTGTGAACCCGCTCACTTCATCAAAGTAGAACAGAAAATGTAAGATATGCACTGGGTTTATACATTGTCCCTTTTTGATTTTTTTATTTATTATTTATACAAATAAATAAGGAAAATAGAAACTATTTCACAATTCCACCACATTAACATTCAAACTTTTTGTTCCCGCCCAACTCTTGTCCAATTACACATGTATTTTCTCTGCATTCATAATCACGGTATAAATGTAATTTCTATTCTGGCTTTTTTTCTACTTCACTCAAAGATTTTTAAGCTAAAACCTCACATGAATAATTTCTTGTGACTTTTTTTCCCCCTTTGTCCTAAAAGTAGAATATAAGAAGGAGAAATCATGTGAACTGAGGGTTCTGGTTAGTTAAGTTTTTATTATACCTATTACAGAAATGAAGGGCCTGAGCAGAGAAGAACAGCTTCAGTCTTGGGCATACTTAATTGTTACCTTGGCTTGTAAATAGCCCTGTAGTAAAAGTTGCTGTTTTAGAAATCTGTTCGTTTCAAGATGCCTTTCCATAAAGCAACAAAACCATTGTCTTCAGTTCTTTCAAAGTCGGCTGACAAGTAGTTGCCTGTTAGCAAGAAATAGAGAACTGAATGGATAAAATCGTGACAGTGCAGAAAACACACAAAGCCAAACTGGTTCTTTAAACTCAGACATTATGTATACACATACTCAAACTGCATTTTTGACCGGACTGGGATTTTAAAAAGAGCAATCCTGGTGGCCACTAGAGGGAGGAAGAGATCTAACAATCCACTGTGTTTCCTCTCTCCCTGGCCTCCTTCTTCTCAGTCTGCTGGCATCGTGCTTGCTGGAAGTAGCTGAAACTGGGAAGACATCTCTGTTGCTTATTCTCACTAGACGGTTCTTGACGCTGCTGTCACCGCAGGTTCCATTTCACCAGCACACATGTCACCTACAGGGGCTGTAACACCTGGGGAGAACACGGCGGCGGTGTTCAAGGTGCAGTCTCAGAAGCTGGTAGGCACAAGGCCTCTGAGGAGTAATTTCCTGTGAGTGGCAATATAATGCCTCCTTCGACAGTCGGCATCTTTCTGACTGAGGAGCTAGCTGGCGACCTGATAGCTTCTGATTAGCAAAGACCATGCTAAGTGCTCTTCACGTGTCGACTCATTTGGCCTACCCAGCAAGGTAGGAGATGGTACCCCTGTTTTGTACACGATGAAACTAAGGTTTATAATAGGCTAAGAGGAAATGGGGTGTTATAGCTATAAATGCACACTTCCAAAGTTATTAGTACCGTCTGTACACTAATCTGACTCCAGTATGGATTTGGGTGGGGTTTTTTAGAGGCCGTTCCCTTAGTCTGGACTGAAAGTCCACCCATGTTGAACTCATGTTGATAAAGGTACACCTGGGGTCAAACACCGATTTGGAAGAATTCCCCTGCCACACGAGTCACCCCAGAATGAAGAAAGTGATAAAAGTGAATGAGTAGTGATAGTAGAGCCCTTTAGGATGAAGAACCAGTTCTCAGATGTTCTCCATCGCATCTGGGAAGCAAAGTATCTGTTGCCCAAGAAGGAACAAAGAAGTGGCACAA
This sequence comes from Dolichotis patagonum, assembly GCA_004027295.1. Lineage (NCBI taxonomy): Eukaryota > Metazoa > Chordata > Mammalia > Rodentia > Caviidae > Dolichotis > Dolichotis patagonum. The sequence goes on along the minus strand of PVJX010012054.1, from coordinate 9,749 downwards.
ACCATAATCCAATCTACTTGGGAGAGAGGACAGGCTGGTTACAAGTCTGAGGCCAGCCTGGGCAGTGTGTCAAGACTAACTCAAAATTAAGGGCTGGGGTCGTAAGTCAGTGGTAGAGCATTTGCCTACCATGTACAAAGCCCTGAATGCTTCCTCCCCCCAAAAAAAGATGGAGAGAAGCCCTTTACCTATTTGCTTTTCAGTGATGGAAGCAGGGGAGACATTCAAAGGCAAATATTTTTAAAACTTGAAGTAACAGCTTAGTCCTAGGGTTTAAAGATCAAAAGTGATCGTAGCTACTCACAGTTTTATTTAAGTCAATATAAATATTATAGATATATTCTCTTCCTTAGAGAAAAACCTAATGTACATACTGGAGTTCAGAACAAGAATGATTTTTGAGGGACTTTCAATGGGATTTTTTTTCTTTTTTACAAATTTAACTTAGTATTCAAAGGTGTTTCATTTCTAAAATGACCATTAGGGGGTGACACTGGGTGCAGATTTAGTTTTAATTGAGGGACCCTCCAAAATATGAGTATGGCTTTGTTCTGGTTATCCATTTCTGGGTGCAGAGTACAGTTGAAGGAAGTTTCTAGATCCCATCTTACTTAATTTCCTTATGCTGAAATCACCTTGTTCTGACTTTGTGAGGAGTCATTTCTTCAGAGGTTGTGCCAGCCTATCACAGCTCTCGGGACTAAACCAGGACTCCAGCAAAGTCCTCAAAGTCTGCGTCTCATTCTTCCATGTGTACTACAGCTCTCAGAAACTCATAGGATTATAGCCTAGCAGTAGGTAAATACATGGTTTTCTGAAGTTTCTTGCAAACCAGTATTTAGAACTTTATGGTGGAACTGTTTAAGAAAAACACTACATGGCCATATTTATCAATACCAATTGTTTTCCTAAAATTTAAAGTCATTAGATTCTCCGTGAAAGCCTTTTGGGTATTCTCTCAGTCAAGGTGTTGATTTCTTTTCTGTTGGAACCTGCAATTTTTAAAATGCTGTTTGTGTCTCAAGTGACATGCTGGCACATTTGGATATTCCTTTTACAGCAAAAGAAAAAACTTATATCTAGCAGAAAAATTAAGAGATGGATTAAAACCCAGTGCCTAATTTTTTAAGGCCTATATAATTTCTGGTTGCATAAATCTTGACACTGAAGCTATAATGAAGGTGGTTACGCCAGCTTCAGTGTCTAGGTCTGGTTCCTACACAGACTGCCTTTACGTTTTGTCTCTCCAGAGCCAACCTTGACCTTGCTTATGATACAAAAAACTCTTACGTTACAGTAACTTGTCACAAGGCAAAATACTAGTAAACTATGCCTTAAAAGTGTTGGCTTTCTTTTGTCAAATTTGAATGTGAACTAAGAGTATTTCTAATACATTCTTAAGATTTTTTAAAATCTGTTTTTGGGCTGGGGATTTAGTTCAGTGGCTTAAGCGCCTGCCTAGCAAGCGTGAGGTCATGAGTTCGATCCCCGGTACCAAAAAAATAAATAAAATAAAATAAAATAAAATAAAATCTGTTTTTGAAATAACTAATATAAATCTGCAGTACAGATATGTAGCATCAAAAGAAAGGACTAATAAACAAGCCTTTGCATTATTAGCCTCTGCCCCTCGGTCAGTAAATATGTGACCCTGTAGAACAACATGTGTTTTTGTTTTGTTTTTTCATTTGCCACAGGGTTCAGACTGGCCTTGAACTCACCGTGTAGCCCAGGCTGGCCTCAAACTTTCGCCTACCCTCCGGGCCAGCTTCCCAAGTGCTAGAAGTGCAAGCGTGTACCACCACGCTGAGCTAGAAAAACCACTTTGAGTGTTAGCTGATCAAATTCACTAAGCTAAACCATATCCCTTCGGGATGGTATTAGAAATTCTCAAGAAAAAGACTTGGATCTCGTGAAGCAGTGCAACAGACATCCTGACAGATGGGGACAGACATGAGGAAGATAGTTATAAGATGTACACACAGGAGATAGACTCCGCATGGCGGTGTACGTCGGTCACCCCAGCACTCTGGGAGGCTGGGACAACTAGCTCCAGTTCACCAGTGCAGAACCTCGGTTCAGTCCCCACTAATGGAAATGAAGGTAATAGACCTCAATTTCCGTCAGGTACTTGACTTAAATTACCTGTTCTTGTCTTGTTTTTTAAAAAATAACCCCAGCTTGGGCTCAGAGCTACTGTGCCCCTTAAGCCCTTTTCAGTGATTTGCCAGTCTAGTGTTCTGTCCTTCCTTGAAGAGGAGCACTTTCTTTGATAGATAGGATCTAAACAAATAAATTGTCTTAGTCCAAATGCAGTGCTCGTGCAGACTCTCAGCAAACAGGAAGTCGTTGTTGAATTCTACAACTGCCCTTTCCTGTTGAGTCCTGCGGGGGGTGGAGGGGTCACAGTAATGATCTGATAGACTTTGATCACTGTGATAGACTTTGGCTCCGGAACGATGACCTCCTCCATTTTATGAAGGGATGTATAGACACAGAAACCTTGTCAGGCACAGCCATACCCTTCCAGAGATATTTACTGGTCTAACAAGATGAAATACTACTTCCTACCTATTTTGGAAAGGTTGGCTTCGGTGGTTTCAGCTGGAAAAAAGAAAAAAGGTCGTTTGAGGCTAAGACACCCAAGAATGTATCAAAAATATGATCCAGTGCATGGCAGGGTGGTTGGGAGGTGGGGCTTCCAGTACACCTGAATTTTCTGTGTGATTCGCCTTTATATTATTTAATTTACCCAGGAGTGGTGCCACATGCCTCTAATTCCGCCACTTGGGGTGAAGCGAGAAAACTGCAAGGTCAGTCTCAACCTGGGCAGCTTACTAACTTAGCAAGACTGTCTCCAAACAGAAAGTTTACAACACGGCTGGCAATGTAGCCCGGTGCAGAGGGCCTGCGTTCGGTCCCCAGTACTGCGCTAAAATAAATAATAGAGATGCTTTATTTGAAAATTGTCTTTCAGATGTTACACATTTTAAGATTGTGTGTGTGAAATTACTGCGTCTCTAGTTACTCTCCTCTCCATTTTGACCTTTAGGTTGATACTGAGCACGAGCACGTGCACATGGAATTTCCAAAGTCCAGCACAATGTGCCTCAGTTAGCCGCAGGGCAGGGCAGGCTGGGTGTGGCGAGCGCTGGGATTCTTCCCACTCCTCGCGCTGGCACTGCCCAGCAGTCGGGAGTGAGGGCAGCCTGAGCCGAAGGCTCCCATGGCAGGTCCGGCCCAGCAGGGGGAGCCTGGACCTGGAGGAGTGGCGGTCAGCCAGCCCACAGTCCAGTAGCGGGGTCCTAGCTGGCAAGCTCGGGTCCCAGGCAGGAACCTGGCGCAGGAGTGCGGGACTGCAGAAGTCCTGAGGGACGCATAGGAGTGCAGCCCCGGGGCTCCCAGAGCAGCGCTTCCTGGCTTCCTGTGGGCAGTGCCAAGGTCAGGGCAGCACCTCAGGCTTAAGAGGTCAACGTAGCGGCAGCAGTTTATCAGGACAGGAGCTCAGATGTGAGAAAAAGTGGCGAGTAGACCCTGTTATCAGAACTGAGGCACTGCGCAGAATCCCAAGGGCTCAGAGCCAAGAGAAGGTCCTACCGGCCTGGGGCAGGCGCGACTCGTGCCAGTGAGCCCCACAGCCAGAAGCTCCCTCAGTTCCTCCAGCTTCGGCCGCACTAGTTCTGGGGACCACAGCCAGGTGAGCAGATCAAGCGGCCCTAGCGGTTGGGAAGAGGCTGCAAGGATCGGAAGGCCTGCCGTGGCTTTCACAGTGGAAGCATCGGTGCCACAAGACCAAGCCATATGGGAAGGCTGTAGGAGTGAGTTATTAATAGTTTGTACCAGACCCTATCTAGGAGCAGGAAAAAGGCTAATGAGCAAAGGCCAAGTGCTACAGCACTCTAGCTGTGACAGAGGCCCTGTGTCCTCACAAACCAGCTTCTCTATCTGGAGTAGTTTCCTTGCAGAAGTCTTGGCCAGAGTGATGGCTCACCTCCCCACTGAGAGCATGTCAGGTGCTCCTTGGCAGCACTAATCGGATGGAAGCACGGGCCGGATCAATCTGTGTGGGGCCCTAGGATAGTCCACCAGCAAGGCATCTGGGGTTCGCCCTCTGGTTGTGGTCATATTGGCCACGTCTGTCTAAATAAGGACCTCCCCCTTCTCCCCTCTGGCCTGCTACCAAAAGAGAAGCGATCCCACTGGACCTTAGTCTCTGTGGTCATCACCTGGGGTGCCCATGAAGGCCTGGGACCCAGTGCCCCACACCCACGGTTGTTCATTCTGGCCCAGCTCGTACCCCACCCTGGCAAGCAGGGCCTTTTGCACCCATCTAACTTCACCTGGATGCTGCCAGAGGGTCACTCCCTCCCAGCTGCCTTCCCAGCACTCAGTCCCTCGATGGAGTGTGTTTCCTTTCATCAGGATGACCTCTGCTTTGCCAAACTTCAATGGTACTTCAAGATCATACTTCTATCAGCCTATCTTAAATTAGCATTATTGATTATGTGTCTGTCTCCGCTACAAAACTGTGTATTCTGGAAAAGCAGAGACTGCACCTTGGTCATCCTTTGTCCTCAACAAAGCATGGCCATTAATTGAGTCTGTGTTTTTGTGGCTCACAATGACATGCTGTTCACACTGGGACCCGATAATAACATGTACGTAGCAGAGACATGATCTCCTCCATCTTAAATTGTGCGTGAGTCAGAAAGGGGCTCAGTGTGCAAATCCTACTTGGAGGCCTGAGTCTGCTCTTTAAGGCAGACACTGACAGCTACAGTTTTGTGCCCACGACGTGTAGGCACTGTGCTACATGTTCTGATTATATTACCTCATTTAACCCTCAGTTCTGTCCCCTGGGGTCAAATCCACTGAAGGGAAATTGAAGTTTAGTGAGAAGCTGTGGAACTTACCTCATTTCACATCTGTCAACAGGCAGACCGATTCAAATTCCAATCTACTTCCTGCTATCATGGCACTCTTCTTGCCTTCCTGTAGGAAAATCAAGTCCTATGGATTTGCAACAGTGACAGAGGAGCCTTTGCCAACCCTTCCCTTGGCTCTCACAGCTTTGAGATACGGAAGGCAGAGGTGGTGCGGGCAGTGTGCGTGGCCCTCCCCCGTTCTCTGGGCCAGAGTGAGAGGGGCTTCTTGATCAACGACGGTGCTGTCTGCGTTAGGGAGAGGACAGAAGAGCACGTGCTGACCTGTCCCTCACCACCCCTTTCCTAGCACGCCAATGAAATGAGCTGTGATGTGGTCACTACATGCCGATGGGCAGCATGCGTTTGGAAATCACGTATGGCCTGTGGTGTGTGCACTGTTCAGCCCAAGGCTGCTGTCATAGGTAGAGGTCATTGGCACATAAACCGTGGGTGACATGATAGCTAGAATCTACTGAGCACCAAGCACTTTCAACGCATTTGTTAACTTAATACACCAGACCTCCAAGGTACATGTTATTATCTACAATTTTTCAGATGAGAAAACTAAAGCTTAGAGAAGTTCACACATTAGTAGCAAAGCTGAGGTTCAAACCTACCAAACTTGAAGGTTAATCTGCTGTCTTTGATTCTCAAAGATATATGCTGTTTTATTCATTGTGCTAAACAGACATGATTAAATAAACCATGGTGTTTATGAGTACAGAGATCTCAATCTGACTGCTTGCTCTCCACTTTTCTATAAAATGTGTGTAATTGTGCAGACCTCTGAGGGCATTTGGGTTTTGGGGGGGAGTTGTTTTGTTTTGTTTTGTTTTTGATACAGAGATCAAACATGACCTCACACTTGCCAGGTAGGCACTTATGCCACTGAGCTAAATCCCTGACCCCAAGATTTGTTGTGTTGTTTGGTTTCTTTCTTTCTTTCTTTCTTTCTTTCTTTCTTTCTTTCTTTTTTTGTACTAGGGGATCGAACTTGCAACCTCGCACTTGCCAGGCAGACACTTATGCCACTGAGCTAAATCCCCAGCCCGGACAGTTTTAATAATTAAGCAAGATGACAGTAAATGTGAAACTCAGGTTGGACCCAGTGTCAGTGAGGCCTGAAGGCTGGCATTGTTTGTTCTCACCACTTGTTTCGGTCTCCTTGCTCTGCTAGTAGAAAGAGTGAGCCAGAGCTGGCTGAAGCCTCTCGCCATTCCTGTCCTTAGGAGGCATCGCGCAGTTGTGACCAGGCTCCTAGTCTTTAAAAAAAGGGTAGAAGGTAAGCACTGAGCGGGTAACTGCACACCCTGGGACGGTGACAGGTGAAAGAATTGCTAAGCTGATGCCTCCCAAATGGGTACCCTAGATCAGGACGACCGCTTTGGCCTAAGACAGCTTCCTGCAGAATCCCGTGGGGATGTGACAAATCGCTGAGGTTCGAAGGTGCTTTCAGCGGAAGCGACCTGCTTCTTGGGCTCTTGTTGGAAAGGATTAATTTCCGAGCTCTTTGTCCCTGGAAAGCTGAGTGCTGTCACACAGAGGGATGGTCATGGCCCCAGCTGTTTCATTTTGGGAATCTAAGAGTATCTTTTATATAGATGCTTAAAGGATGTGTCGCAGTTTAGTTTTCCATCTCGGGGATGCTCTGGTGACAGGTTAGTTCAAGCTGTTCTCGTGGCAGTTAGAGAAGACACAGAGCCAGCAGGTGCGTATCAGTCCTGGGTTGGGCAGGACACAAAGGAAATGAAGATGCTGAAGGGAAATCTGTGTGTACTCACAATACTGTGGTGGGGGGCGAAGTATGTAGAAGTCAGTAGGGAAAAGCAAATTTTTCCTACAGCTTTGTAGCAATTTTATTTTGAAAATTAGTCCTTCTGTACACCTTTGTACTTATAAGGGAAAAAAACAAGAAAAAAAAAACCACTCAAATAGCATGTATTTAACAGTGATGATTTCCAGGTGATGGGGTTAAGAATTTTTTTTTCTTGACTTCTTTATATTTTCAAATGTTGAACAATAAACTACTAAAAACTCAAAATGTAAAAAATCATGATGATCAAGGAAGATGTTATTTTGAGCCCAGGAGTACTGAATAATGAAAGATGCAGTGAAGAGCAACGTCCTATTGTGGAACAGAAGAAGAAAACAATTTATATTATTTATACCTGGATAGGTATAAAATGTCCCTGGAAGTTTAGAAGTCGGCCCAAGGAAAGGCTGTCAGCTTGGAGGAGTCAGGTAGACTGGAGGCTTTTTTGCTATGAGCCCTCTTCTATGCTTTAGTACCTACATTAAAAGTTAAAATTTTAAAACAGTGCATTTTTCACATCTTTCTGAGGCCAAGAGCTCCTGGAAACCGTCTGCTGGCCCGACTGTGGAGGTGAGCCCTGACCCCACGCGTGCTCACCGCCTGGCTCGGTCTCTCTGACCTGCAGCAGAGAGGCCCCCTGCAGGTACCACCCCTGCCCCCGCCGTGGGGTCCTGTTCATGTCGAGGCTCTTGCATGGGGTGGGCATCCCCATTCGCAGCTCCCACCATATACCAGAAGAGCAGTGTAGGTGTCACCTTTCCAGTTTCCATTTTTGCCCTGAAACTTAGCACTTACCCTGTTTCCCCAAAAAGAAGACCTAACTGGAAAATAATCTATCTGTTTTGAAAACTAGAGATCAAAACTGCCAGCCCCATCAGCCTGTCCTCGCCTGACCTGCCACCACTATTCACTCGCTTGCTGGCCACTCCCTAAGGCAGGGAAGGCGAGGGCGGCTGCTTGGGGCCACACGTGTGTGATCTCTAGTTTTCCAGGCTGTTTTCTAGCTAGGTCTTATTTTCAGGGAAACAGACCTATGTTTCAATCTTCAGCCAGGTTTTCTGGTACAATCAGGGTCCTCCCTCAATTCACTGTATTTCTTCACTCGTATCTTCCAAATCTAATGGGTTTACCTCTTGCTTTAGTTACACCTTTACATATATGTAAATTCAAAATCTTTTTGGAAGATAATGGAGCATGTATGTTATCTATAGCTATGTGGCAAATCACTCCAAAATACAGACACTTGAAACAACATACGTCTCATGGGGCTCCTGGTTTTGGGGATCCACAATTCAGGAACCTTCTTGTTTGGATTCTCTCAAGAGCTTACACTTAAGGCATCAGCCAGGGCCGCAGTTTCCCACAGCCGGCGAGCTGTGCGGGCTGCAGGGGGCGCTTTGAAGGTTTCTCGCCTGGGCCTCTCCAGGGCTGCCTGGGTGTTTCCAGAGCAGGTGCAGCAGGACCCCACAAAGCAGCACCCACGGTGCTGTGTAACTGTGCCCAGCAGATTCTCGTCACCAGGAGGGAGCCCTGAGCTGTGGGAGTGCGGCTAAGGCAGGAAGATCCCTGGAGTCCCAAAGCTGAGGGTTGACACAGATTATGCAAGACCCGTCTCAAAAATACCGAGGTACTGAGTCCGTGGTGTAAGGGAAGGGACATTCGTTTCCACTTTTTAAAGAGAAGAGTATCGAATCTGTGGTCATATTTTAAAACCACCGCAGGGTGTAATAATCAGAACCGGTCAGAGGAGAAGATGCAGACAGTGGGCAAAGCGAAGGTGCAGGGGAAGGGAACAAGTTACTAAGCACCGTCTGCATCCTGTGCTTACTTAACGCACCTTGGAGTGTTGATTTCATGAAAAACTTATTCTCAGACTTAACAAAGGATGAAATTGAGACTGTCAGAAGAGGTCTGGCTTGTCCAAGGTCATGCGGCCAGCAAGTGCCCAAGGAGTGTGTCAGGTACCCGTGGACCCCAGGTCACAGCTGTGCCATCACCTTACCCCAGAAAAAGGGAAGGTATTTCCAAGGACCTGCGAGTTAGATCACACCCCACCCCCAGTGCCATTAACACTCCCAGCTGAATGAATTCTGACAGAGCTGTTTCATTTCTTCCTAAGCATGCTGGGATCACATAGGTGTTAACACTCCTTTGACTGCACTTCCCATGCCCATATTTGCCAGCCTGGACAGTGTCCCGCCTTCCCTCAGCCCTGACTCTGAGAGCCAGCCAACTGCTCTTCCCATCATGGCTGGCAGTGGTGTGGAGGCAGCCGGGTCAACAGAGCAGGGTGACATTGAACATGGGTGTGTGAGGGCAGCGCCTTTCCTCCTGTGGGGACTGAGCCAAGTCCAGCAGGGTGGAGATTGGACAGTCCATCTGCCCTGGTGCCATGATGGACTGTGGGCACCTGATAAGGCCAGGGAACCGCCCAGCCAACTCTGTGTCCCTTCCAAATATAGATTTCTCCCCGCCCGGCGCTCCCTCATCTCTGTGGTCACTAGGACGCTTTCCTCCGAAGGCAGCTGGCTGCCTGGTCCCTGCTGGGAGATGGGGCCTGATTTGAGGAGGGCCAGCTCTACGGGGTTTGGGGGGCGTTCTGTGGCAAGTGTGTGATTCTTCCCCACCCCACCCCTTCCTTTCTCAGCATTGGTCAGCCCCTTCCTCTTGGGAAACAAACTTTTCCGTTGGACTCTGGGGTCCACTCTGGCTTTCTGCTGAGCAGGCCTCCCCAGAGAGGCACCAGAATTCTGCTCGGAAAGGTCTCCTTTCCTTTCCCAGGAACATTCCCCTGCCCGGATGGCTTTCCCTAGGTTCGATATCTGAGGACAGAGAATTACTGTTGGAGCCAGAGCTAGAGTAAGAAGCGGGTTAACTGAGCCAGGGACCAGGGCTCAGTAAACATTGCCTGGACAAAGTGGTAGAGATGAAAAAGACCAATCTATTAGAAATCCTCTTGGGAAGTTGAAAGAATTCCATGAGGAAATACCAGAAGGCACTGAGCCTGCCAG
>PVJX010012053.1:0-51579 GCA_004027295.1 Dolichotis patagonum | reverse complement strand
TTCCTGGTCCCAAACAGACCTGGCCAAGATGCCAGTCTCCACAATATTCCCAATCCAAACAGCCCAGGCCACTCTGCGGGTCCAAGAGTTTCAGGTACCAAAGAGACAGGCCGAGATGCTGCTTTCTGGGAGACTTCCTGGGGGTGAAGGGCGGGGCTATGGGCCCAAACAGACCCAGCCCAGATGCCGATCTCCAGGCAGTTCCCTGTGGATGAAGGGTGTGCTTACCAGTCCCAAAGAGTCGCGCCAAGATGCAGGTCTGCGCAGACTTTTGATCCAAACAGCCCAGGCCACTCTACAGGTCTGAGAGTTTCGGGTCCCAAAGAGACAGCCTGAGATGCTGCTTTCTGGGAGACTTCCTGGGGGTGAAGGGTGGGGCTACGGGCCTATATGAACATTTATAATTCCAGTAAGATATCTGTATTTATCTTTTACTATCTATACATATAAATCTAAATCTAGATCTATATATTTATTATGGATATTGACTTAAATGATTATGAAAGCCCAAAAGTGCCCTGATCTACTGTCTGCAAGGTTAATAATCAGGAAAGCTCATGGTGCAGTTTGGTCCTAGTCTAAATACCTGAGCACAGTGACAGGAGTTGGGGGTTTGAGATGTAGGTCCTGGAGATGTAAGGCTCAAGAACCAGGAGCCTCAGTGTCCAAGGGCAGGAGAAAATGGATATCTCAGCTTTAGAAGGAAGATAAAATTTTCCTTTCCTCAGCCTTCTTTATTCTACTTCTGCTGTCAATGGAAAGGATGATACCTGATGTTCCTCCTGAGGAGGGTGGCTTTCTTTACATAGTCTACCAATTCAAATGCTAATCTTCAGAAACATGGTCACAGACACATCTGGAAACAATATTTTACCAGCTAGCTGAGCATCTTTTAGGTCAGTCATGTTGACGCATAAAATTAATCATCATGCCCTCTTGTTTCAGCCCTCCTCTGGATCCCTAGCTAAATTTGGTATTTTTTCTCCACCTGTGTTTCAGCAGTGTTCCATGCTTACTTTCATTATATGAAGTAGCATATTGAATTATCACAGATGGTTTGCTTAATTGTTGCTTTCACTACACAAAAATGCTGCATGTTTATCCTATAGACTTTTTAAGATAAAAAGTCAAACAATTATATCAGCTGCATAATGGTATTTAATCAGGAATTTCCAAATCAACTTTATCCAAGTTTTAAGGGGATATCTAACTTGTTAAATTTTATTCTTCACCTCTTGGATAGGCCTTAGGAATTCTCAGCTTTTATTTGATCTTTTTTTCCCTTTAGAATCCGAGAGGGAAATTGTCAACATTTTCATTACCACAATGCATAATAGAGTGAAAATCAAGTCTTTACCAGCTTACATTTATGAGAATTTGAACTGTTTCAAAATGCAAGCTGAAAAATTCATACATAACATGAACATTTACTAAGTAAAATCCTCTTGATTTCAACCATGTGGAACTCCTAGAATTATTTTCTGTCGCTTGAAAGTCTGATAAATGTTATGAATAGTTTTGGGACAGTGTATATTTTAAAGACTGTGTTTAAAATACTGTGAATCAAAAAATATTGTAAATCTTTTTTCTTCTTTACTAAGGTTTTTGCTCTTTTTATCAAGTCTACATTTTTTCATTAACATGAGATTTTTGTAAGAAATATTTTCTAAAAGGAGAATGTTTCTGTACTATATCAATGTATGTGCTGTTATTGTGACAATCCAAAAGTATATCATGGCAAAATTTAAAATTTACTCTGACTCAAATTTAACACTTCCCCGAGATGTGACTCTTTTTCATGGTATCTGTTTTCTTTGGCTACTGGTTCCCTTTTACTGGCTCCAGGAAGTTAGATTCAATATCATTTAACCTACATGGTTTGAAACCACCAAGGCTAAACTGCAATGGTTCTGCATGACTTGACCTCCTCGCTCCCTCATTCCAGATACAGAAAGATCTCATGGTAAAAAGTACAATATGTTAGTTTAATAGTCAAGAAGAACATGTTTCTGGCACTGTCTAGTTTTTCTTACCTTGAGTAAATCTGTAAGTCTTTTAAATGATTGTAACACCCATAAAAGGTAAAGGCACATTTGCTTAAGGGAATTTAGAAGATTTTAGTGGTCATGGTAGTTGACTCGCCAGGAGCATTCCATCCTTGATGATTAATCTAAGACAGTGGTTTTCAAGTTTGGCCATACATTAGAATTATCTGGGAAAGTTTTTGAACTCTGGATGCCCTGGCCACATTCCAAACCAATTAAATCACAAACTCTGGAAGTTGTACATAAATATCATAGCTTTAAAATTTTCCCAGGTAACTCCAATCTACATCTAAGGCTAAAAACCAGTAGTCTTGGTACCATGACCTCCGCCAGTAACTACTTAATTCATGACAATATGATCCATTTCTGGTGAAGAAAATTCACAGCAAAGTTTTTAGGATAGTGTTAGAGAGACCTTTTCTCCTTTAGAAACACAAGAGATAGAGACTCGCTAAACATCAAAAGTTGAAAACACCCAATAGTGACAGAGCTGCCAAATCCGAGGAAAGTGAATTCAAAATGTGTAGCGTACCTAGCCTCCTATTTACTTGAGATGGTAAATATCCTTAATGTATAGACAAGACTCACAGTTTTCCTTCCACTAGAAACTGAAGTACCTTAAGTGACTTACTCTTAAATGAACAGCACTGATTCTATCCCCAGGAGTTATAACTTTGAGCTGGTGTTCCCAAGCCAAGTCTGGCCATGTGTTAGAATGAGGATCGCTTGGGAGAGCTTTAGAAAACATACCGACCCTTGAAACCCGCTCTGGACTTACTGAATCATAATCTCTGGAAGCAGAGTCTAACAATCTCTATTTTATTTATTTATTTTTCAAGTCCATTTTATTCAAGGATAAAAAGAAAGAAAAGAAGAAAAAAACTACAACAAAATTTCAAAACACATCAATCGGGGCAACCATGGTGCATACATTGAGCATCGTCATCTCCAAATCACTCACCCAGAGCACAGGACATCTGCATTCAATTGTCTGCACAACACCAGCACAAATCTTTTTCTTCAGTGAACTCAGAGAAGTCAGTAGTATATCTATCTTAACTATTCTTATATAGATAAACATACACATAAATATATACATTTGAATTTTCTTTCATGTTGTCACACTGAGACAATATGATGTTTATACATTTATGTCATTTATTTCACTAATGAGTATGTTCTGAAGGTGCATTTATTTACCTATATGAGTCCAGTTTATCCTTCTTTATGGCTGAGTAGTACTCCATTGTAGAGTACTACTTTTTTATCCATTCCTCAGTCAATGGGAATTTAGGTTATTTCCAAGATCTGGCTATTAATAAATGTGCTGCTATAAACATGGGTACATATATATCACTGTGGTATGATGCTTTTAATTCTTTTGAGAAGATACCCAGAAGGGCAATAGCTGGGTTGAATGGGACCTCCAATTCTAGTTGTTGGGGAAGCTCCACACTGATTTCCACAATGGTTGTACCAGTCTGCATTCTCACCTACCATGGAGAGGGGTTCCTTTTTCCCCATAGCTTCTCCAGCATCTGTTATTGCTTGAATTCTTGACAATAGCCATTCTTTCTGGGATGAGGTAGACTTTCAGTTGTGTTTTAATTTGCATCTCCTGAAAGACCAGTGATGTTAAATATTTTTTTACATATTTATTTTCTGTTTGTATTTCTTCATCTGAGAAGTATGTATTCATCTCAGATGCTCATTTTTGGATTGGGTCTTTAAATATGGGAGGACATATTTTTGAGTTCTTTATACGTTCTCGATAGTAATCCTTGGTTTGAGGAACACCTGACAAACATTTACCCACGTTGTGGGTTGTCTCTTCACTTTTTTGGTGGTTTCTCTTGCTGTGCAAAAGATTTTCAGTAGGGTGAGATAAGAATCTCTATTGTAACAAAATTCACCAGAAAATTTCTACACAGTCTATCTGTATATTAAGTTTGAAAATAACTACTTTTCAACAAAAAGAAATGGAATACAATGTAGTCATTACATTATGCCATATAAGATGGAAAGAACTTTAAACATTGTCTAGTATAATTTATCACTTCACAGATAGAAAAATTGACATCCAGAGAAATGAAGTTATGTGCTTTAAAGAAAACACTTGATTCTCTGACATCAAATGCATGTTTATATTTATATTTCATCAGTCTACAACTGGATGTCCTTTTCATTCTGTTTCACAAGGTTGAGGAATGGGCTGATGATTTGTAGACCCCATTTATTAAATGAACCAGTGTGAAACTTCCTGGACTGCATACTAAAAGATATATTAATTTATTGTTTGACTAATAAATAACTGATACCAGAGACTTGTTTTATATACCGCTTTCTGTTTAAAACTGTGATAAGTTAATTCCAGTAGAATTTCTTTTCCCTTTACTCTGATCAATAGAATGTCACTGGAAAGTGGTGATCAAAGGAAAAATTGCCAGTAGTTCACACTATATTTCTTAACAATTGTGTTTGATTATCTTGTGTCTAATTTCCTTTAGATATACTTTCTCTGCCTTAAGGATTTTAGCATTCTGTTGAGATCATTTTAGATAATTGAAACATGAAAATTTATATTTGGGGTTGGCAATTCTTATCCTACATATCAACTTTTACAGATTATCCCTTTACAATATACCACCAGTGAGGAAAAATTTTCCCTTATCTAGACCAAGACCTGAAGAATAGTAAATAAATTTTCATTTCCTCTTTCACTGAAAAGGAGACAGAAAAGAGAATGTCTTCTATTAGGTTCATGTTTACCATTAAATTATAAGTGACTACTGTTGGGAAAAGTTTAGCATGTCATTTCTGAGAAACAGTAATATTTACTTTCTCTATATTGACTATAAAATTATCAGATTGGAATTGCAGATCATCAGACAGTCCTGTTTTTATTGACTGTTTCAGTCCTGTTATTTATGTAGGTATATATTATTTGTTTACTTGGGTTTTTTGAAACAGAGTCTTGCTATGTAGTTTACCATGTCAAACTCTGTGTAGCCCAGGCTGGCCTCAAACTTGCAGCAATCTTCTAGCCCCAGTTACATATATGCACCACCATGCTGGGCTCAGTCTTGTTATTTATTAATTTCTTTGCAGCTCAGAAGCAGGAGGGTGAGTGCATAGGAGTTTTATATTTATGTGACCTTGGAAAGGGTGCATAGTGGTTTGGGGCTGTATGCTTAGAGAACCTATGTTGTCTTGTGTCTGGTGGATAAAATAATGTTTGCAAAGAAACAAATTTTAAAATACCATCAGGTTCTGTTTTCCATTTTCCAAGATATTTTCTTCTACCCACCTCAGATTAAATTTCTCGAGGAATTTAATGCAGTGAAACTCAATTTATGGGCCCTAAAAAAAGAAGAAAACAGACAGAAGCCAGGAAAAAAAAACCATTCTTTTCCATTGCCATAAATACCATGGAACTGTTATGCAACATTTGATAGGACAAAATGAGAAAGTGTATGAAACGTTCAAATGAGTTTTGTACATGCTGGGGATATGTTAAAACGTCATCCTGATACAGTACTATCTTGCATTAAAAACAATTTAACCTCTATGATAGCAAAGGAATTAAGGCTAAATTAATCTTTCCCAAAGTTATTTTGTAGGACAATAATTATGAAGAATTTTAAAAAACACATGAAAAAATAAGTAAGCGATAGTTTTAGGGAAATTAGTTTCAACAGGACCTCTTGAAGCAATGTGTTACTAGAGTGTGTCTTGTCTGAAAAGTGAGGCCAGAATATTACTTTTCCAAGCATATTTGACCCATGAATTTTTTATTGTGACATTTGACAGAAGTAAAGTTGACCTAGATTCGCCTGTGATACATCAAAAACCACCATAAAGACGCAAGCAGCTCAGCAGTCTGAGATGAAGTGAAATAGATTTCTGAAGGTAAAAGAGAGGACCAGGGGCTAAGTCTGGGACCCATCCCTGCAGATGGGCACCATTCAGTGGCCCTTCTACAACTTCCACCTCCTGGTACCCTAGAAGCACAGAGCTGCTTCTCTGAGGGTCAGAAATGGTTTATTAAAATGCCTATTTCAAATTTAAATACACCCTGCACACATACGACTTTTTACACCTCTTACAAAGAAGTCATACTTCCAGTCTGTGTCCAACAATTGAGCTCATTCTGTTACTGTTGCTGATGTTATGAATTTGTGAGCCAACTTTCCTATGAAGAGCTGGCTTTCAACCACAGTAACGAGGAGCTACATAAAAGGATCAAAATGAGGCCTCCTTTTTTGACTCCAGCTTTCTCTTCAAGCATTAAAATCATAATTGTCATTTATTGAGACGGTGTAAAGTACTTCTGCATAATCTCTTCCTTTAAAATAGCTCTCTGAAGTAGCCATTATTGTCTTCACTGCACGGGAAGGGAATCTGAATCAGAGAGACAACATCATACAGTGGATTCTCAATAAGCTTGCATTTTAATGGAAGCTGGAAAAAGACATACCAGTGGCTCTGAGTGGATAATAAAAAGGAACTGTTCCACCTGAAAATGCATTAATTTGTAAGTATCTAAAACCGAAATGGCAGCTACTTCTCTTTTTGTCTCTCTAGGTTTGATAAAAATCCTTCTAAATCCTCTACTCTTTTGAATGACCAATTATTACTAATCTCCTGTAAAAATTATCAAATCCAATATAACCCATGTATTAGAATAGATAATGAAAAAAACTAAATGAATTTTTAATTTTAAAAAACCCTTCCACACATAAATTGGTAAACCAACCTTGGAAAAAAACTCAAATATAAAATTAATGCATTAATGGTGTTTATGTTTTTATTGCCCTGTAATTATATCATTCCTGTGACTGTTTTTCTTTTCATGCTTGCCTATAAAATGTCGCTGTCTCAACCTGTTTTAAACGTCTACATTTGTAGGATTGGGACTACTGATGTTTTGCCAATTTCCCTGAAAGAGAAGTCAGTAGTAGCACAGAACCTATCTCCTTTGACAGTGAAAGTCCTTCATGAATCTGACACCCGGCACTCCCTTGATATGTTCTTTTTGGTAAAATTGTTCTGGTCTTTAGGTAACAGTTTACCTTTTTGTAGTGAGAAATGCATTATGGAATTAGTTACTATACTGATTTATGTACTTTGATTTTATAACTTACATTAACTACCCTCTTAATATGAATATCAATTTATTGCCAAGTTAAGATTATTTATTTATATAGTTGCTTATTCAAATAGAAAATTTTATATCATCTCTCCCTTGTTATAAAATTCTTCATTGCAAGATACTTTTTTCAATGTTCCCATTATTTTGTACTATTCTAATTCCTGCCAAATTTTGCATAAATTCATGGAGACTCAATTATGTCCAATTTTCTAAGATTGATAAATTAATAGTTGGTTATTTTGGTTATTTTTTTCTTTTCCACAGACTGATTACACAATTGTGAAAGCTGCAAATTTTCAGTTTGCAGAGGTTTCTACTTTTTGACCAATTTTCAGAAATTAACCTGTTACGTGAAGTGACCAATTTTCAGAAATTAACCTGTTATATGAAGTAGCTTATGTAGATGTGGAAGTTTAAAAATATTTTATCTAAAAAAATTTGGGTTTGTATTTAGAAACAAAAAAACCTGCTATTAAAAATGCATCAATTTAAACTGTGCAGTTCAGTTAACAATTAAACTATTTTGGAGTAAATATCTAATCATTTTCATATAATACAAATATTTACATATATTTTCCATATAGCACTATAAAATAAAATTGTTATACAGTTTTTCCTTCTGGCACAAACCCAAGAGTATTTTAATATTAGAAAATCCCTAATAAACCAAACTTTTTATGTATAATAGATGATTAGCCTTTGCATCAGAATTACTTTTGAAAAATATGTAAAACATTAAATTGTTAATAGATATTTCCTGCTAGAGTTGGTCTCAGGGTTTATTTGTTCTGCTATGGAGAAGTTCTATGATTGACCTATAACCCAATATCTGTGAATCAAAGCAGTGTTCATTGTGAAAGCATATCCCAAGGCCCTTCCTTAACCTAGTCTCACCAGCTTTCATACTCTTCCCACCTCCCCACCCTTCTTATTATACCTACTTAAATTCTGTAACAGTATGATGCTGCAGTTATCTGGCAAGTGCAAGGTCATAAGTTTGATCCTCAGTACAAAAAAAAAAAAGAAAAAGAAAGAAAGAAAGTAAAAGAAAAAGGAAAGAAAAAGAAAAAAAGAAATGGTGCTGGAGGAATGGGGCCATGGGCTCAATGTGGAGATGAATACATCATTTTATACTAGTTTACTGTGGTCTGTCTCAAAAGTAACTCTAGACAATTTGCATCTGAGTTCATCTGTGGTGCTCATTTAAAATGCAAACACCAGGGTCCTAACCCGATGCCTACCCTGATTAATCTTGCACTTTTTACAAGCTCCCTGGGTGTCTTTTATGCAAAATTCAAGAAACACTGTCTGAGATGACCAGATGGACTTCATTGCATACTCTGCAAAAGAGTATATGGGAGACTTCTATAAAGATGGTAAAAAGAGAGTCATTTGAGTCTCTTTCATTGAAATACCACTAAAATACTTAGCAAATCATTGGAAATTGAAAATATCCTCAAGAGCAATAAATAAGAGATGAATATGCATGTACTAAGCTATGTAACATTTTTAGATGCTTAGTTCAAATTTTTTTCTCTCTTATTTTTCAATGGGGTTATGAATCCTGTCTCACAGAGAGGTTGTAAGAACCATTACTTAAAACTTGTCCACACCTTCTCACTTTTCTCACAAAAGTTTCCCTCAGCTCCTGGCCACTCCAGGCCAGGTATGCAGGCCACCATTTCTTGCCTCCACCACTGAAGTCTGAGTCCCTTCCTTACCAGTCAGTGGAGTTATGTATTCATCTAGGAGTGGGGCATTAGTGTCGCTGAACTTGAAATTCAGTCCTGATTCCCACTGTTTATGCAAGTCTGCATTACCTCCTGTTATTTATCTAACCAAGCTTCCCAGGAACTCACCAGACACTACTTGTATAGTTTGGATCTGAAACGTCTAGCCTATGATGCTACTGGGTGCTGGTAGAACCTTTAGGATTGTGTCTAGTTAGAGGAAGTCAGGCAATTGAGGGTGTGATTTTGAAGGTGATATGGGGATTTCAGATACCTTCCTCAGAGTAACTGATATACACATCCATTGGTCACTTACTCATGTTGGGAATACTCTCTCTCTCTTTCTCTCACTCGCTCGCTCTTCCCCTTTCTCTCTCTTCTTGAGATGAAAGAGTTTCCTCTGCCATGTGCTCCCAACATGCTACATTATGCTGCTTCAAGAGCAAAGCAATGGGACCAAGCAACCATGGACTGAAACGTCTGAAACTATTCATCAAAACAAACCTTTTTGCTTATTGATTTGATTATCTCAAATATTTTGCCACAGTGGCAGAATGCTAACTAACATACCAACTCTTCCTGAGCTCTAGACACTCCTGCTGATGCCTCCTGATCTTTTACCTGTCAGTGCCCACTGGACTAGGACTCACCCTCACTGCTCCATCACGGCACCATCTTGCAAGATACTGCAGCATTCTCCCAGTCACTTTTCTGTTGACCACAGGGACTCATCCTGTAATCCCAGAATGTAGCATAGCTTGGAACTTGAGCCACTTTCTTCAAGCCTCCACTTAAGTAGAGGCTTGCCCTTCTGCCCCCATCTAGGCTTATTCCTATATATACTATCTTACCTTTGATTGAATCTCCCTTCCTATTCATTTATATTACAGACTTATCAAATTAATATTAACACCAAACAACCAATGCTGATGCACAATGTTACAAAAATTATAAATTGACACATAATAACTGTACACAGTTATGGGGTACAATGTAATATTTGACTACCTGTATACAGTGTGTAATTTTCAGATCAGGCTAACTGATATATGCATCCATTTATCAATTATTATTGTTGGAAATACTCAAAATCTTCCTTACTAGCTGCTTTGAAGTATATAATTAATTGTTGTCACGTATAGTTATCCTACTATGCTACAGAACATTGGAAATCATCTTCCCTATCCAACTGAATGCCCATATTGGTTAACCATCCTATCTCCATCTCTCTCTTGCCCTATCTTTTTCAGATTCTGGAAATCTCCAACTTTCATATTGTATAAAATCTACAAGCACCTAAGTAAGGAAAAACATCACCTATTACAATTTAATGTAGGAAAAGCTAAACTGAAATTATTTTCAGATTTTTTCTTTGTAAATATCAATTTTAAATGATCAGAAAGCAACAACTACTTCTATCCTCATCCTTTGCAAGAGGAAGGCACAGAGATTTTGTGAGTGCTACACCTGCCCTGAAGAGGCAGAGTATGGTTTGTGTATAATATAAGGGAGGAGAAGAGGCTTATTCCCCTTTTTGTTCTGGCCACTGTTTTGAAGTGTTGCCCCAGTGCCATGCTACCCAGCTGATTATGGACTGAAACTTCTGCAGACAGTGAGATAAATAAACCTTTCCTTCTTTCATTTTGGGCACTGGGTGTTTGGTTCCAGTACTGAGAGAAAAGTAACTAAGACAGCCACAAAGAAAATAAAAATGAAATATGAAAAACTAGTATTAAACATTCTTCATATTTTGACATGTACTTCATCATGTTAAAAATAGAAATAACCCAACAAAATGAACAGTCGGAAAAAACTTACCCAAACAAAGTTAATAGTTAGACAGAAAATTAATTAGAAGCAAAAGACACAAATGGTGAGAAATTTTTGTACTCAATTTGGTCATTGCAATTACTGAGAATCCACATCCCATGCAAATAGAGTCCCACTGTCCACTTTTAGGTCTAAGGATTATTCAGTAAATAGAGAGGATGGGCCAGGAAATGGGCATCAGGAGAAAGTAGTGAGAAGAGATGACACTGAAACTGATGACTTGTGACATCAAATCCAAGGTTTTACTACTATAGTGGTTGTCTCATTGTATCTCTATAGAAAACATTGTCAGATTATCCAAATATTTTTAAAAACAAATTCTCTCTTAGAGAATTTTCTCTGCAAATAAAGACAGTTCTCCCCCTTTAGATTATCAAAACGTTCACATCAACTTTCCAACCTTTGAATCTCTGACCTCTAAAGGAAAGAGTGGGGCTGATTGAATGATAACCAATTTGTGAGAGTTTCTGTCTCCTGTGGAGGAGGACTGTCAAAAGTGATGCTTGTTGTGTTGAAAGAAAACTGAAGTTCTGTGAGAGCTGTAACCAGAGACTTCTCCTTAGCATAATAGGCCACTCATCCAATTAGGTTTCTAGTCTGGACCGGATTGTCAGAGATGAGCATTTTGTTTCTTAGCAATTGCATTGACCAAACTGAGAACAAAAAGTCCTCAGTATTTGCACCTGTAGGTTTTAGTTTATTTTTTTGCCTTAAAATTAATTTAGTTTAAGTAAGTTTTTTCTGACTGTTCATTTCATTGGATTCTTTCTATTTTAACATAGAGAAGTTAAAATATAAAGAATATTTAATACTGGTTTTTCATATTTCATTTTTATTCATTTTTATGGCCCAAACTTTCTCTAAATGGAAGAATAAGTTGGAATTTGTTATGAGCCGTGGATGTGAGGCTCAAGGTAAAAATTTGGCTTGATTTTCAAAAAAAGGACATAGTATAAATATAGCTTTTCATAATAAAATCTAAAATAATAGCAAAGTGAACCATATTTATTATATTTTTATTAATGTAAAACTACATAACATAAATTTACTGTCTTAGTCATTTTTAAATGTGTATCTCAGTAGTGGTAAGTATATTTACTTTGTGAAACAAATTTTCAGAATTTTTTATCTTGAAAAACCAAAATTCTTGTACCCATTAAAGAACAACATCCTATCTTCTCTTCCACTAATGCCCTGGTTGTCATTCTAGTTTATGGCTCCATTAGTTCGACTATTCTAAGGATCCCATATAAGGAGAGTAATACACAGGTGTGTTTTTTCATGGTTAGTTTGGTTCACTCAGTATAATGTTCTCCAGACTCGTCCATACTGTAGCATGTGATTCCTTCTTTTGTAAAGCTGAGTAATATGCCATTGCATGTACACACCTCAGTTTCTTTATGCCTTCATCTAGTGATGGCAATTTGAGTTGCTTCACTTCTTGGCTATTTTGAATAATGCCACTGTCCATGTAAGTGTGAAAGTATTTCTTCATGTGTCTTTCTGGTATCTTTTCTAATGTAAAAATCTGTAAGCACAGCGCGTTTAAGACAGAAGATCAATATTTTTCTTTGTCACTGAGGTCAGTTGTTTTATGTAAATATACTTATTTATATCTGTCTTGATTTTGTTTGTGTATATTTGACAATGATTTGCTCTAGGTATCTGAAATGAAATTTTTTGGAAGTCAAATAGGAGTCTTTTTTATCACAAGTAACACACCCGTGATACCTTCTTAAAACATATTCCTAAAAATAAATGTAGCTACTGCCAGAAAGTATGTGTGCATAAGTATTTGCCTTCTCTCTACCCCAAACTAGAATTTAAAAAAAACTTATTACTGTCCTAATTATTATATATACTGAATACTTAACTAGAAGTCATTAGTCTATTATACACTTTACACACATTTTTCCTTTGATCGTCACACAACCAGAACTGGGTAAAATGAGGCTCACATTTTTAAAGTGAATTTATCAAATGGTAGTGAGCTAGAAAGTGGTTAAACTGGGATTCTTGGGCAAACTCACCTGATTCTTTCTTGCTGTTTACTTTTTATTTTTAAAAACATTCTAATGGAGATCAAAATTTTTATAATCTTTTCCTCACCAATCTAGTTGAGGTCCTAATAGATTGTTTCAACACAAATGAAAGGATAATATTTGTGTTTCAAACCTATGAGGGAGGTAGCATTTCTCATGTAATTTTATACAAACGTGTGCATTTAAGATGCATCGGGTAGACAACCATCTTGCTTGATGTCTGCTTTAAGTACACACAAGACAATGAGGTTGTTAAGAGAATAAAGACAAAGTGCTAGGCTTATGTGTGGGTGGTATGGGTGTAGATCTGTGAATCTAATATACATGCTGTATATTGCTAACTACCAGAAATACTTATGCAGCAAGTCTCCAGGTCTGTGTGTGGGCTGATGCAGGAATTGGGCAAGTTTCTCTGTTTCCTCCAAATAGTCCTGGCTGTACCATAAACCCCAGAAAGGTAAGCTATGTTTCTTTAGTCAACTTTCTTCTCATATTCAGATACTACTGGAGGCTGTGCTAAACTGTCAGGCTTCTCTTACAATTCCTCTGCCTTTCTGAAAGCACAAATCTCACCAGCTGAAGTCAGTCATTTTTTCCTTAGGGAACCAAATACAAATACTAGGTCTTGTCTCTTAGCTTGTAATTAAATCTGGCACGCAGGTCACCAATGCCACTGGGTCAGGAAGGAGAAAGAAAAGAAGTGAAAGAAATAGCATTTGTTTCTTGGCTGGCCCTGGTGCTTCTCTGCGAGGTAGGTTCTGGCAGGCACATAGTGAGGTCCCTGTGCCCAGATCATTTGAACTCACTCAGGATCTGCCAGCTGGCTTCCAAGTGGTTTTTCCCAATCGAGGGCTTTCTGGCTCACGCAGCAATTAAAACTGAAATACTTTGCTGGTGGTCTGTTGCTGCCCCGAAAGATATTTCCTTAATTTGCCACTTCAGATTATAATACAGCATAGCTTCTCATATTTGAATATATATCACAGTCAGCTGGTAGACTTGTTAAATAAAAAAGGCTGGACTTCAATCTCAAGGGTTTTGATATAATCAGACTACAGCAGGTTCTGCGAATCTGCATTTTTCTTTGACCTATTTATTTTTCTTAATTGAGAAAGATACATATATTTATCATGTACAATATTTTAATATCAGAATGATTTAATCAAGAAAATTAATATACATTATCTCATTTTTGTCATAGGAACATTTAATATCTACTCTCAGCAATTTTCAAGAACACAATACAAAAAAAAAGAATACAATACAATGTCACTCACTATAGTCACCGTACTGTGTTCAATAGATCCCTTGAACTTTCCTCTTATCTGAGATTTTTATTTTTTACTTATTTATTGATTGATTGACTGATTGATTCATTTGGTACTGGGGATTGAACTCATGACCTCACTCTTATTAGGCAGGTGCTTATACCATTGAGCCAAATCCCCAGCTCCTGAGATTTTTATAGTCCTTTGACCATCTAGTCAAATTGTACCCAGGAAACTATCACTTTACTCCTTAAATTTAATTTTGTTTTATTTTATTAGTAAATATTTTCAGTACATGAAGTTTAAATTTTTTGATATTGTGTATAAGTGAGATCAGGTAGTATTTCTTTTTCTGTACTTGGTTTATCTCACTTATATCATGCTCTTTAGGTTCAAGTTTTCACAAATGTCAGCATTGCCATCCTTAAGGTTGAATAGTATTCTATTAAGTATGGACACCACATTTTCTCTATTTTTTCCTCTGCTAATGGACACTTGTGTTGTCTCCATATCATAGATGTTGTGAATAAGGCTTCAGTGAACCTAACAACGCGGTATGTGCACAGGGAGCTTGCTGGGTTGTCTGGTAGTGCTATTTGTAACTGTGGAAGGAGCGCTCTCCTGTGTTCCAGGAGGCCATACTGAAAAGGTGTATTTTTAACACTCTTGTGTGAGAAATTCACAGTCAGAAGTGCTACAGATATCTTATCAGCCAAGGATATCAGAGTCTAATTTTACAGCTAATCATGGTATTATGTTAACAATTATGGTTACCACACGGTTACCATTCTTCTTACCCCTAGCACTTATTTCCCATTTATATATTTCCCTCTAATTGTATATAACTTTTGTGGAAGAAAGTAGTAAGTTTAATGACTAAAAATGAGTGAGATTTCTTCATTTATTCTACCAAGTAACCAGACTTGGAGCTAACTACTTCATGGTGTAGTCTGGCGTGGAAGATGAAAGGCAGTGGAGGAACACAGGTGATCTTTGAGTAACATCTACCCAGATGAGAAAGAAAACACCAGGATTAATAAGATTCTGATTGGTGCCTTTTATAATTTTTTAGGGTCCAAATTTGGTTCTTGTGTCTGACAAAGAATTTTCTCAATTTTATATCACTTATTTCGTTTTAGTCCAAAATCCTGAGATGCCACATCACTGTACCTCTAGTTGAGCATCTCTCTATTCTGTTTGGGCAGGAAGAAAAACAGAGAAGGTTAAAAGGGTGTGATTTTTGTCACCACACCTTACCTCAAAGTTCATACCACTGTGTTTAGTATATGCGTAAGAAAGAATGAGAATATGAGTCAGATGCCATGACAATATATTTCCTCTAGTAAAAGAGTGATGTTTGTATTAACCAACCTTTCTTAATCTTGCTTTACTACCAAATATCTAAGTCCATTGCACTTATTAATCTGTTTGTAATCATTTTTAGTATACAAGAAAGTTTCTCATAGGCCTCAACATAGTTATATTTGGTGATTTTCTGTGCCACGTACTGATCTTAAAAACTATTTCTTAGCCAACCTATTTCTTTCCCAAAGAAAACATACAGAATACAAATTAGTCTAAGTAATGTTGTTAGATAGTCTTAAATCCTAAGAAAATGTCAAACATTGATATATTTTACTAACAATGCATTTCTGGCAATTTGTCTCGGTTTACTGTGCTAATACATCTGGATTCTTCTTTGAGTTATCAGTTTGATTACTTGATTATCATGAATTTGTTGAAAACTGTTCTGCTATGTATGTACCTTTTGGTCTTCACATTTCATCTGCCCTCTCACTTTTGTGAAAATTATAACTTATGCATTGTACTGTTCAAAAACAAAAAGCCTTAGGATGATCCTTATTGAATAAGTTTGGAGGATAAGGTAGAATTTTAGTTTTGGATATATCAGGAAAAAGGGTGGCTTTGAATAAGAGCTATGTTCTACCATCTAGAGCTGTGATCTACTGCCTTTTCTAAGTATTTATTTAGTATTTACACACCCACACAAGGAGAGGAAGAGAGAGAGAGAGAGAGAGAAAGAGAGAGAGAGAGAGAGAGAGAGAGAGAGAGAGAGAATGACTCACATGGTTAAGAGGTAGAAAATAGACACATATATATAACTCTACCTACCTATGTATCTATTTATCTACTAAAACTAAGAGAAAGATTTTAAAAATCAGTTGGTATTTCAAAGATAGCAAAGGTTGCAAAGTGAACGTAATGCATAAAGATTTAAATAATTTCTACTATGTATTAAAATATTTCTTTTTAAAAGGTATACAGTAAAAATTAAAATTAATCCAAATTATTATTTATT
Organism: Dolichotis patagonum; assembly: GCA_004027295.1. Taxonomy (NCBI): domain Eukaryota; kingdom Metazoa; phylum Chordata; class Mammalia; order Rodentia; family Caviidae; genus Dolichotis; species Dolichotis patagonum. Next base: position 35,192 of record PVJX010012053.1, on the reverse strand, counting down.
CTCAAATTATTTTATTAACTAATGTCTTTTTGCCAGAGATTCTTCTGCTTTAAAGAAGTCAGAATTCCATGCTTTCATGCAACACCATAAATACTTACTGTAAGTTTATTTTATCTCCGCTGTGGTGAGACAAAATGTAGCTCTGCTTTCAAAATTTACAACCTAAAAAAGCCATAGATCTGGGGAAAGGGAAAAATCTCATTATATTAAACAGAGTGGGGTGCTTGCCACAATACAGGCAAGAAATGGCAAAATGCAGTCAATGGGACAGAAAGGGAATGATTTATTGTCTATCACTCATGCTAAGGAAGGAGATGATTTAAAGAAGGCTAGATATGTCAAATACAGCAGAGAGATTGAAAACAGTAAGAATTCAGGAAATACCTCTGCAGTTTGGTACCACAGGTCACTGTTAACTCTTTTATGGAGTACTTTTGCACACCTGTTGGTCTGAAGTCGTGTATGGTCCTTGATAGTGATCTTGTAGCGTGAAGAGCAGGCTTTTCTTCTAAACATGAGACAGGAAAGGATGAAATGGTAGTGTTTACAGAGAATGAATTTAAGGGGAAATATTGTAGCAAATGTGAAAAATAAAAGTGTTAGAAGACAAAAGAAAAGAACCAGATGAAGTAGTTTGAAGATGTAAATGTTAGAGGAAAAAAGTCTTAACACTTTTGTATGTGAAAATGGAGGAAATTCATGGCAGAAGAAATTTTGGCACATGCCTGTAATCCCAGCATTCAGGAGGCTGAGACTGGAGAATTTCCATGAGTTCGAGGTCAATCTGGGCTATATAATGAGCTCATGGACAGCCTGAACTATGTAATGAGACCCTGATTCAAACAAACAAATGAACAAACAAAATCTCTTTTTTTTTTGGCAGAAATGGGGGCAGAATCAGGTAGAGACCAATGGAAAACATAGATCCAAAGATCTCTGAGGTGGAGAGAAGAGACGTTAAAGGTATTTAAAAAGCCGAGGTTTCTAGGCAGAGGTTGAGTTGACAAACTCTTGGCACTATGAGTTCTTACAGAGAAAATTAGAACTGCTCAAGTTTAGGAAAATGGTGATTCACCATACCCTTTCTGAGCACTGGGCATACCCTGCTGAGCCTAAATCTGTAGTCATTCAAAGCTTGGTACTCTGGGCTTAAGTTGCAGAAACAAAAGCACCTGAATTTCCCCATCTCATGGGTGGTGCTGTGGTCATGGTTACACTGTGGCTCCTTGATAAAGCGTGATATCTCATCCCAAATGACTAGAGAATTTAAGTGCTATTTGCAGTGTTCAAAAGTAAAATTACAGTGAGGCTGAAGAGCTAATCAGAGTGAAAGAACAATGGACAAGTGTACAGACAAAAGGCTTCCAAAGAGGGGGATGTGAGAGCCTGAGAGCTTCTAGGTGATGAATGCTTCTGGGAAGAGAAAATAATGAGACCAAGTAGAGCAATGAACACCTCAGTTGGTCAAGTCTTGACACTGATGACTAGGAATGAGATGGAAAGGACTGGGAGCAGTGAACTGAAATAGTTAAGTATAAAATAAGAATTTAGAAAGACAGTGGCATGGAAAATAATGGAAATTTTCCTGAAGTAGAGGAATGTAAGTAATTCAACACCCTACTGGGAACGCGTGTAACATAATGAGGAGAGCAACACCATATAGAGCCAAAAGATGGCTGCGACAAGGAGAGGTGGGAAATAGCATGAGCGGTAGCATCAAAGCCATGCTAGTCTTGATGTAAGAGTGTTGGACTAAATATCTTCCAGCTTTCTTTGAAATGTAAAGCCTCACATGGAATTATACTTTACAAGAGGATAACTTATTGAGAGATGACAAAGAAAATGGTCTTAAGGCAGCAGAGGGATAAGAATTTAGCCCTTCTTATGAGACCTGAGAATGAGGGGAAAGCATTGGTATAACTGTTAACTCTCTACCATAGCAGTGCTAAACAACTTTAGTCAATAGTTAGCTGATGAAAGTATCCATTTTCCAATAACCTATATACAAGAAAGTTTGAATTTCATATAATATTTGTCATAAAATTTTGTTTTTCTTTTACATTTAATAATATTTAAACCATTCCTAACTCACTGATCATACTGAAACAGGTTAGATTTATCCTGCAAGGCCATAGTTTTTCAACCTCTGAGCCAAGCAATAAGATAGAAAGTGTTTTTATGTACTGAGATACTAGAAAATAACCAAGAAAAATTCAGACAAATTGAATTTTGGGGAGAAGAAAACAGGGTTCCAAAAATACCTCCACACAATAACCTATTAAACCATGGATATGGATAAATTATTTAAAAGTGAATCATGATACAAAAAAACCCACTAAATATGGCTTCCAAACTATTTGGTAGAGAAGAGAAATAAAGGTTCACTAGGCTTAGCAGGTGACCTTTGGAAATTGTTTGCAGACATGGTCTCATGGGAACATGAGTTAAACACATCTGAGATAGTGAAGTCTATAAAGAAGGCTTATATATCAACTCAGAATAGATCATTTGATGATCAGTCTATTGTCACTGATGATACAATCACCCTTGGTTTAAGACTATTTAAGATTATTATCTCAGCTTGAGCCATTGAGAACTGGGAACTGAAAAATGATTTATATATCTCCAGAATTCACTTGGACAAACCAAAAGGCTACATCCCTAGATTGAGATGCCTCACTTGATAGATATTATAAATAGGGTAGGGTGAAGGAATTCAATCACAGAGGCTAAAGCTTTCTTAGGGACTTGTTAACAAATTGTGATACAAATAGCACAAAATGGAAGTTTGTTTTGCTCAAAACCTAAAGCAAGTTTGCTTCTGATTTACTTTGTTATCTTCCAAGGGCAAGAGGACTGAGAGGTACCCAGCATTCAACCAGGCATGCAAACATACTTTTAATTCTTCACTGCATTCCTAGCAAGTTGAGTATTATTATTTCCATTCCACAAAGGAGAACACCTAGGCTCAGACAATGTAAGCAACTTGGCCAAGCTTATATGGTTACTAAGACAGAATTCATATGGGATTTCATTTGATTCCAAAACTCATGCCCTTATACAAAATCATACTGGCTCCCTGCACTTCAGGTAACTCATGTATAAAATGAAGGAATCCTGCCAAATAATTGCTGATGTCCCTGTAGTCTCCAGAACTCTGTAATATACACACAGGCATATTATTTCCTCTGGGAGATAGAAAATAAAAATTTCCCATGTGCTTTACTTTGTGACACAATTTCCTTTCTAATTTAATATCATTTCACATTAACAGAGGAATAGATGCCCAAATTCAAAGTTATAGGATGATTTTTAATTCAGATTTACTGTGTGAATGATCCACATAGGCAGTATGAACACTGGGTATTTATTCTTTCTAGGGTTTCTAGAAAAGGGTCCTTAGAGAAAAAATAAAAATTGTACAATGTGACAAACTATATCAGTTATTGAAGTTAATGATAATAAATACTAACCAGTTTTCTGACACATTTCTTTTAACTGACAAATAACAAAGCCTATTCATAAAGAAAAGTTTATTTTGCTCTGCTGCTTTTAGTACAATGCTTTGCACTTTGACTGAAAGTATTAAGTTCATCAAAATATTTCCCACACAATCACTGAGTAAAGAGATGGAACAACAGACAGAATAACTGAGGTAGAACACTCATCTCCAAGGACAACAAGATTCTAGGAACATTTCTACATTGAAAAGTACTTTTAAATAGAATGCTAAACATAAATCAAATAGACTTGAGAAGCAGCTGCTCTTTAAAACAAATCCTTACTTGGGCATTTACTAAATACCATAACAAAACTTATTGTCATTCATAGTTCGCATATATGAGAAACTGATACAACAATTGTAATACACACTGTCCACAAATGTAATCAAGGAAAAAGGGAACATAGGCTTTATATTTGAGGAAGGAAGGAAGGAAGGAAGGAAGGAAGGAAGGGGAGAGAGAGAGAGAGAGAGAAAGAGAGAAAGAGAGAAAGAGAGAAAGAAAGAAAGAAAGAAAGAAAGAAGAAAGGAAGGAAGGAAGAAAGAAAGAGAAAGAAAGAAAGAAAGAAAGAAAGAAAGAAAGGAAGGAAGAAGAAAGGAAGAAAGAAAGATGGATGGAGGGATGGGTGGAAAGGAGACAAACTATATTTTCATTAGTGCATGCTTGCAGTCCATAATGATTGCATTCATCTCAGTAAGTTGGTATGTGTGCACCACATGTCCTGTTTCTTTTTACTTCCCTTTCCTTTCCTCTTCCTCCACCCTCTCTTACTTACCTGTGAGTTCAGTTTTCAAAAGATTTGGATTTTTTTCCTTTATGATTAGTTGAACCTGATCTTTGCAAGTCAATTTTTTGTGCTTAAACCAGTAAAGCTCTTACAGTGAGTTAATATTAATATTACTGTTGTTTTACAAAAAGTAACATGTTTCTTTTTCCGTTATTTGTGAATCCATTCCTATAAGGAGTTTGACCCAGTCAGATCTGACAGAAAACTCATAAGGCTGAGCCCTCAACTGTGACTTTGGATGAAAGTGTTCTCATATATTTATTGTATGCCCTGAATATAATCTTTGGGACACTTTCCACTTACTACTACTTTACAGAGAAAAGCAATGTTAAAGGGCATTGTTTTGATTGTATGCAAAGAGAATAGGACAAAGTATCACACATTTGGGTACTTTACTTAAAATTGTTTGAAATTTAAGTGAAGCATCACAATGTAAAGATGTTGTTTTCTTCTTTTGCTTGCTATAAATAAGCTGGATTATAAATTATCATTAATGATATTTAAACAAATAGTTTATTTGCATCATAAAACATCCAAATGATTGACCTAGTTATTATTTACACTCAAAGATAGTATTCCATTGAAAGTTATATAAGGGCTTAATTTATTAAATTCTCCTACCTCACAGCCTGGGGAGCCATGGGTTCAAGACCAGACTTGCATAAATTCACAAAAGTCAGAAGATTCCACAGGGATGTTAAAGGGCATGCTTTTGTTCTGGCTGGAATGAAGGAAGGGGATACAATTGTGTGTACAGATTCCTTAGCTTCCACATTCACCAGGGATAAGGGCTTTTACCTTAGACCAAAATTTCACAGCAAAGCATGGTTTGATGTGGGTTCTGGGATGGGTATGTATGTAGAGAAGTCAGTTCTCTCTGATTTATTTGGAAAATACAACCTTCATAACCTATGTGAAAATTTAGGCTGACTCTTGAAGATGATGTATCAATAAGCAATAAGGTACAGAACCTCTCTGAGAGAAACAGCTCAGATCCTAGAATTTACCACCATGGAGAACATTGGATGAAAGGAGAAGGATTCTCACAACCTAGGAAGAAACTAAGCAAAAAGAAAAAGAAAAAAAAAAAGAAAGAAAAGAAAAACGTGGATGGAAGGCTGGAGCCGGATGTGCTCTCACCAGAGTCAGTCCCATGCTGTGCTAGGTGCCACGGAGTCAGATGACTCACAGTTGTGCTGAAATTGGGGGTTGGTGAGCCCGAGGCCCTTGGCAGGAGGACGTGACACAACAGAGAATGAAACTGGCATGGAGAGCTGCACTAACCCATGGTGAGTGCTCAGAATTTAGTCCTCTGGGAGGGGGTGACCAACTGGATGACATATTGGAGTTGGGCAGGATGGGCCTGAACCCGGAACTGCAATGCCATCGGTCAGCTGCTCCTGCCCCAAACCGAACTATTGGGATCTGCTTGGGCTGGGTCACAACCCTGGTTGGACTCAATAGCAAGGGACAAAATTGTCCTGAACTGGTGATGTCTGTACAGCACAGACTAATGTGGTGAAGGCACTTGCTGGTTGACTGGCTTGGGGGAAGGCCAGCCTACACCGCCCTGCATTCACCTCACTGATCAACAGCAAACTGGAGAGGGCAGCAATTCCCTAGCCAGCATGCTTAAGAAAAACCATAAGCAATATGGAAAGGACCTGAGACCTCCACCATGCACCTGTCTGAAAGAAACCAAAAACATGACAAGAGAAAGAAACAAGAAAAAGCCTCCAGCCACCAACCCAGGGAATATAAGTACAAGAGAAGTAAACACAGAAGAGATCAGGGCAGCAAACATGCAATATCAGACACAGCATCAGCTGAGATTAAGAAATAGCTTTGTGGCATCATAGATGAACTCAAAACTGAAATATTAATACATGTGAAGCAAGATATAAGAAGATAAATAAAGAAATGCTAAGTACCTCTCAAGAAGACACAGATGGAAGAATGGAAGAACACAGAAAAAGGAGGGAAACCTTCAATGAAGAACATAAAAAAAACTAGAAGACATGAAACAGATTCAAAGAGATTACCAGGAAATTAATAACTCCACTGAAAGCTGGCAAATTGTTTGACAAAACTAAAGTTAGACTTTCAAAACTTGAAGATAGGTTTGCAATGTGTGATTGTGAAAGGAAAGATCTCTTAAACATAACAAGGAACCAGGAAGTAACAATACAAAGGCTAGAAGATGACAAGAGGATCTATAACTTAAGAATAAAAAATGTGAGTGAAGAAGCAGGAGGTAAACACAAATGAAATACAAAGGCTATTCACAGAAATAATTAAGAAAAACTTCCCAAGCATAGGAAAAGGAAATGATATTCAGATATATGAGACATACAGAACTCCAGCCAGTTACAACCAAAACGTATTTACTCCCAAACATATAATAATCAAGAACCTGGAAATCTATCACAAAAACAGAATATTAAAAGCTGTCAGGGAAAAGAAACAGATCACCTATAAAGGAAAACCCATCAAAATCATGCCAGACTTCTCAACACAAACCATCAAATCAAGAAGAGCTTGGAGCAAAGTAATCCAAGCCCTGAAAGAAAGTAAACTCCAACCCAGATTGATGTACCTTGCAAAACTATCTCTCAAAATGAATGGAGAAACAAGATACTTCCATGACAAAGAGGAACTGGGGGAATTTGTGACCACCAATCCAACCCTACAAAAATTACTGAAGGACATTCTAGAGGGAAAGAAAAAAATCACCAGGATTCCAGGGACAGTGGCAGAGAGGCCTCAATGAATGGGGCAGACAGTGGAACGAAGGAGAAAAGTAGACAACCAATGGCAGAAAAATAGCATAGCAGAGATGAGGCAGAAAAGATTGGCTATAAACTAACACAGATGGCCTTGAGACACTAACAAAAAGAAACACAAGCAGAGTAATTCAGGAGATAGGGTCCATCAAGATGCTCTATGTAGGAAATATAAGCAACCTGAAAGAGGGTTTATGAACCAAAAGTCAAAGATGAGAAAACAATGCTATATGTGACAGGGAACCAGAGAGAAATAGGGACAGCTCATCCAGCACCTACAGATAGGTTGGAAAGACATGACACTTTTGTGCCATGGAGAACTACACAGCTATAAGGAAGGAAAACCTTCAGGCTTTTGTAGGTAAATGAATACAACTCAAGATCAAGTTCAGGTTTAAAAAAGTTCAGAGCCACTTAGGTAGATAGAGGGCTGCTCCCCTAATCTAAAAACTAAAGGAGTTAGTGGGACCCAAAATGTACAAAGCACCCAGTGAAAGTGAAAGGGGAGGAATTGTCTAAAAAGGGAAGGCCAAGGATATTGTTAATAGTGTATCAGGATTTAAAATCCACATTACTCTTATCACTCTGTTTAGTTTGATTTTAGTCTGTTCCAGTCTGTCTACTAGTACTAGATTTGAGGGCACAGACAGCTATTCCAAAAATAGCAGGATATACTGTGGTAACTATCCTTAATTTCCTATTAACTTAATCTGAAGCCCTGTATTACTTACACTGTCTTACTATGACTGATCTTATTTGAATCTGGTTTGTTAGATCACTGTTTTGTCATGAATGACTTTATTTGAATCTGGTATGCTTCATAGTATGAAGTCTGAGAGTATAGGCAACTATTCTGAAGATGACAAGATTGACTAGGATACTCATTCTGATTTGATTATTGACTGCTTTTGAAGTCCTATAATGCCTCCAATGTTTTGTTATTAATATTGTTATATACTGCTATGTTCAATTATACTATGCCTGATGATATGGACAATTATATTGAATATAACAAGAGACATCAGAGTAACTACAGTAGATCACCTAGTATTGCAGTTTTATATGTCTTTTTCATTGTGTTTTTCTAGGAATTTGTTTTGTTTTGTTTTCATTTGTTTTTCCCTTTAATACAGAAAGGATAGGTGTACACGTAGAGACTCATGCATGCATAGAACTTCTGGACAGTGTGTGAGAATTGGTTATATAATGCACAATGAAATGAACAAATACTTTGAAGTATTTGTATGTACCCAGTGCTAATTCCATAGCATCATATGAAATCTAGAAATACTGTTATTCTTTGTTCAGAGTGTTATTAGTCTGTTTTGTTTTGTTTAATTTCAACATATGTGAATGTGTGGACAGCTATTTTGAAGAGAACGAGAAACATTAGAGCAGTCGCTATTGACTTCCCTATTTTTTGGTCTTGAAGACCTAAAATGCCTACATCATCCTGTTCTGATCAGTTTGGTGCTATTTTGTTTTGCATGAATTCACTGTGTGTGAAGATATGGACGACTATTTGGAAGAAAATAACAGACAATATGATAGACAGTGAAGATCTCCAGTGGTCTTGCTTTGAAATCTGTGTCTCTTATATTATTTTCTTGTGATCTATCTTGTTCTGTTTTGTTATGTTTAATTTTACTCTCTTTAAAATAAAAAAAGAAGAAAATTTAGCAGAGAACTAGATAACACCTCAGAGACTGTAAAATAAATATTTTCTTCACTTTCTATGTCTCTATTGGTCTTCAAATTAATTTACCTTCCATACAAAAAGGTAAGCTAAAATTAGGGCTAGAAGGTACAAATGAGGCTGGATCTCCAAATATTGTAAGAATATGTATGAGTGAATAATAATTATGACTCTGTCATTTTTTCTTGCTTATTCAGGTGTGATTAAACCTTAATCAACTTGGAACAGAGTTATTGTAAATATAATAGATAAATATACAGAGTTAAACACTGAATAAAATATGAGTAACAATGATTTTTATCAAAGGCGAGGTACAACTCATCTCTTCCTTTCTTGTAAGTAAATGACCCAAATACCATGCTCCACCCACTCAAAGATTAAATCCAAAATAAATCATCCTAGCAGTCCATCTTTTCTATCAAGTCATTCAGCTATATCCTTTGCATGGATTTTATATATTTTTAAATGGATCGAGGCAAATCTTGGAAGTATTTCATCATTGTGACAGTAGTAAAAATATTGGGTACAGTTGGGGGGTTTTATTTCATCATCATCTAGATAAGTACATAAATGAAACAATGGACTTGTTTGGCAGTATTTTTATTGACAGAATTTGACTTGTTTTAGTTTGCAAAAACAATTTATATTTGCACATGATTTATTTTTCTGATTGCTTGTAAGAATTTATCAGGTTTCTGATTTTCCAAGCAATATGGTGTTTATAATAAATCTCTTACAAGTCTAGCTCAGAAGCAAATTCTCTTAAATGGAAGTATTTTTCTCTATTATTTTTCTTCTGATTATAATAGTTTCTATGGGCTTCTCTAAAACATTTCAGGAGTGAAATATGAGTGGCACAAAGCAAAATTGTGACTATGGAGAATAAAAAGATATTACAAAGAAGTGTCTTAACATTGATGTTTAATTATTTCCAGATTCTTAGCTTTGTAGAAGAGTTCTGGATATAAATGTCCACATGTACTGTTAGAGCTGATCATGTTTTGCTTTGTTTCTTCCAAAATAAAAGTTATTAGACAAGAAAGTCAACTACTTTTGCATATAATCAAGATTTAATAGAACCAAGTAAAATTTATATTTTGTAATACTTTAATGTTGAAGCCAAAAGTTGCTTCTACTATACAACTGAGTTGTAATGTTTTTGTTCAACCAAAACCAACCAAATATATGGTAATTTTGTTCAACCAAAAATCAACCAAAATATTAATCATTTGAACAAGATCATTTAAATAACTTTTACTTTCACAATTTTTTAAAAATTTCAATAATTTAAAATGCATGGGAGCAAGGCATGGTAGTACACACCTACAATCCTATCCTTTGGGAGGCTGAGGCAGAAGAAGCACCACCAGTCTGAGGACAGCCTGGGCTACAAAGTGAGCTCAAAACTAGACTGAACTATATAGTGAGGCCCTGTCTCAAAACAAAACAAAACAAAACAAAACAAGCATAAGAAATTTTGCCTGTACTTTCTCACTTAAAAAGTACAAACATTAGAAAAATACTGAAGGGTTTTTGTGTATATCTTCTAGTTATGAGCTTTAGTGATACAAAACATATTAATAAATAACTGGTAATTACTTGGGAGAAAACTGGCACATACTAGAGTGAAATGTTAATTAACTTTCTTTAAAACAACCTCAGCATGAACATCCATACAAAATTAAATATTAAAACTTTCAGAACAATATCATGATTATATATTTTTAAAAGTGCATGTTTGTTTTACTTTTACCTTTTAAATGTATGCTGCTTTTTTCTCAGTCAGGTAAGTTCTAAACTGGTTATTGGCTTTAAATTTTTCTAACTTTTATAAGAAGTTAGAAAACAGTGATTTTATTTATCTGGTAAATATCGAAGCTACATTCTATGGTGGTATGGAAAGCTAGAAGTTTCTTTACAACTATTTCAGCGTTTCCTAAGAAAATTTGGATTGTCCTGTCCGTGTTAGTCTGACAGGCAAAAGGACTACAGAGCCTCCAACTCGCCAGGACTCGCCAGGACTCGCCAGGACTCGCCAGGACTCGCCAGGACTCGCCAGGACTCGCCAGGACTCGCCAGGACTCGCCAGGGTCCTGATTAGCTGAAAGTCTGTCCGGGACCCTGCAGACAGGAGTGTGCTCTTCAGGTAGTGAGCTCAATCCTGAGAAACTGATACCAGGTTAAGATTTCTCTGTGGAACATGCAAAGCAGGGGAACTTATTTGAGTCCTGCAGTTAATGGTTTTCATACTTTGTATACTCCCTGAACAACTTGAATGTGTCTATGTAATTCCTTATGGAGACAAATGACACCTAACATTTTCCAAAATGTAAATAATCTCAAATTAGATATTCTCTGACGTATTTATTCTTTTAATTGAAAGATAAGAGTGTATGTTTTCATCACGTTCAACATGGTGTTTGGAAGTATACATACACTGTGGAGTGGTTAAGTCTTAGTAGAGCCAAATAAAATTTATATTTTGTAATACTTTAATGTTGAAGCCAAAAGCTGCATTATCTCACATAGTTACCATTTTTGTGGTTACAATCCAACTAATTCTAGTCATATTAACCTTTTACAGCAGAATTGCTCTGTGATTTTAAATGCATTCTGCATAAGTACCAAATTAATTGGATTTTCTATCAAAAATCTTTTTAAAATATTGATAAAGGAATTTTTCTTTATTTTTGTATCTTTTGTTTTGAATTCATTCTTCTACTTCTCACCAGATTTATCTTAATTTCATAAACTTTTATTCATGTAATATATTATTTTATTCCTGAGTCTGTTACTAATTGTATTATGCTGTTTACAGCAAAAATATCAACTGAGTTTAATGTCTAAATTTTCTAAAATTGATTCTAAACATATAAAGATATATCTCTTTAGATAATTATCAACAGTAAACATTTTATCAAAATAGACTGTGTAATATGATTATGTTAATGTTAAAATACTGATAAATATATTAAAAACAATGAAAAAGAGCTCAGTGAGACAATAAGGTTGTTTTATTTTTCTTATAAGTCTGTATAGAAATATTAGTCATTGCTAGAATGAGTTACAACTTAGTATTTTTTTAAAAAATTAAAAAAATTTAGATTATTATTACATGTGTATAGTACATAGTATTTACAGTCCTCGTGGGAAGTTGGTACATGTATATCACACATCTAAAGTCCTTTTTCACCCCTTTTCCCTTTCTACCCTTCCCTTCTCCCATCTCTTGGTCTCCTTCCTTTTTAACTTCTTTATTTTGTACATGCCTGCAGTTACATAATGTTTACATTCCTTGTGTGGCATTGATACAAGTAAATAAAACATTTCAATTCTTTTTTTTCTTCTCCCATCTCTACCCTCCCCCATCTCTTGATGCCCTTTGCTTGGAGAAATATCTTTCTACTTCCTATTACCTTTTATTTTCCTCCTTATTGTTACTATGGGTTTCCCATATAAGAAAAGTATGTGCTATGTAAGTTTGTGTGTCTAAATTATTTTACTTAACATGGTTTCAAAGTGCTTCCATTTTCCTACAAATGACTCAAACTTACATTTCTCTATAGCACAGTAGTATTCCACTGTGTGTAAACATCATATTTTCTTTATCCCTTCATCTGTTGATGGACATATAGGTTGCTTTCAAGATTTAGCTGTTAGGAATAGTACTGTTACAAACATGGATTTGCATGTATTCTATAATATGATGTCTTTCTTTTGGGAAAACATCTAGAAAGAGAATACCCAGATCTAATAGAATCTCTAGTTTCAGTTTTGAGGAATCTCAATACTGATTTCCATAGGGGTTGTACTAGTTTACATTTCTACCAACAGTGTAGAAGAGTTCCTTTCTCCCCACAGCCTCTCCTGCACTTGTTATTATTTGATTTCTTGATGATGACCATTAATTCTTGGGGAAGATGGAATCTCAGTGTTGTTTTTATTTGCATTTTCCTAAAGGTCATCAATGTTAAGCATTTCTTGTATTTATTGGCCATTTGAACTTTTTCTGTGATGTGTCTATTCATTTTGTTTGCTAATGTTCTGATTGGGTCTTTTGTTTTGGGGAATCTAATATTTTTAGTATTTTACATATTCTAGATGGGAGTCTTCTGTCTGAAGGATCACTGGTAAGTTTTTTTTTTTTTTCATTCTGTAGGTTGTCTTTCCATTCTACTTTTTCTTTCTTTTGTTGTGCAAAAGTGTTTTAATTTAGTGTGATCTCATGTGTTGATTCTTGGAACTATTTCCTGTGCAACTGATATTCTGTTCAGAAAGTCCTTGTTTAATTTAAGCCTGTGACTTTAGAGTTTTACCTATTTTGATTTCCAGTAGGTTAAGTATGTCTGTTTTGACATGTAGTTCTTTGATCTATTTTGATTTTGATTCAGTGCCTGGTGAGATAGATGGACCTGGATTCAATCTTCTGCATATGGGTAGCCAGTTTTCTGGACTGGATAGCTTCCCGCTGGAGGTTATCTTACCTCCAGTGTGTTTTGTTGGCCCCTTTGTCAAATATAAAATAGTTTAATGTATTTGGGGTTGGCTCTTACCTCCTCTTTTCTTTTCCTCAGGTCCTTTTTTATGCTAGTACCATGCTGTTTTATCACATTATCTTTGTAACTTCAAGTCTAGGATTATGATGTCTTCTGTTTTGCTCTTTTTGTTCAAGACTGCCTTTATTATTTTGGATCTCTTCTGGTTTCATATGAATTTTAGGATTATCTTAGCATTATTCCATGAAGAAAGTTGTTGAAATTTTTATTGGGATTGTGGTAAATTTATGTATCAATTTTGGAAGTATGGCTATTTTGACTATATTGGTTCCCCCTATCCAACAATATGGGATATCTTTCCATATTCTGATGTATTTTTAAATTTACCTTTTCAAAGTACAGTAATTTCATTGTAGTGTTCTTTCATTTCCTTAGGTTAATTTCTGGGTATATAATTTTTTTCATAGTATTGGGAATGGTATTTTTCCCTAGTATTTTTCAAAATGGATTCATGATTATCAATTTTTATGTTTTGATTTGTATCCTACTATAACACTGAATAAGGTTATTAATTCTAAGAAACTTCATTGCATTGCTACTTATGGTTTTCTATGATTTAGGTAGTAACTATTTCTTACAGCCCTACCAGATAAGTTCATAACATAATTCAGTGTAGTTAGTACAAAAGGCTTAGATTTAAAAGTCCAAAATCATGATTTCAACTATTAACCCTGCTCCTAATGGGTTGTGTCCTTCTGGAAAAACCACTACACTTCTCTGAACCTCAGCTTTCTCTTTCTAGGATTAGAAAAATATTCTCACAAAGGCAAGTGGTGTGATTTGAGGTGGTATATATACACAGTTGATATGTTATAATTTATTATCAGAAAATAATAACACTAAAATAATCTTTGAATATAGTTTTACAGAAGCTATCTAAAGTGAATATTTTAGGTCTTTTTTCCAAACAGAATCTGTTAAGTACTTTTCAAATTATCAAATAATAGATATTTTAAAATCCATGAGTCTGGTATAGGAATAAATTAGAGAAATACCAGATTAGTTATGTTTGCTATAATTCCACTGAGGTCTGGCATTATATGATTTTGTGAAAAACAAATGGAAGGAATAACAAGAAAGGAAAGAAACCAGGAAAGAAAAAGGAGAGAAAAAAGGAGACAAGAAGAATTTGCATTTCTGTGTCATAAGTTCATAAAATTACATAGTCATAGAAGGCAAATATAAACCACATAAGAAACTCCCAAAGGCAAGTTCAGGCAAATTATTCAACTAAGCACTCATGGATAGATGTTTTAATGACAAAATACCAATTATGCAAGTCAGGCTTTCCTAATTTCCTGAGCATGAGCTAAAAAACCTCACTATGTCCACAAAGCCAAGTGATGTGGAAATTTGATGTAATTACCCAGGCAAGGCAGGCAAATAAAACTTACCACAAAACATGGAAGGCTGAGTTAAATACCTGCAGCAGCTATCTCTACTAATCAAATTACCCAGGTGATCTGTTCACCTTCTTCTCACATTACTTATGTTGACCCTATCAATCACAGTGCTGGGTTTTTAATTAGGAAATTTTACTGAGATCAAATGTGAGAATAAGTGACAATTTTTCCAGATTAGTAAAGAAATTCATCCTTTAAAGAGCTTACTCATTACTCAAAGTTAAAGAATAGGTTAAATTAGTGACTATTAATTTGAGCAATAATTTAAGCCTAAGTCTAATTCTAAGATGCTGGGTGTAATGTGTAAATGTATCCAACTAGTGATATTAAAATATTTTAGCTCCATTTTTTTCTTCTGTCATAGTCAGCGTAAGATAGTAAGAGTAAGATGAGACAGTCATACTTCTCTTCTGTATCCCAAACCTTCCTTAAAAATGAACAAAAAAATAATTCAGACAAATAAAAATCTTTAATGTGCATGCACACAAACAGTTGAACACGAGTACATGTAAGTACAGATAAATGTCACTGAACAAAACATATACCTATCAGAGGTGGATCGATCCAAGAAACAGGAAAGAAATGAATTCCAGTTATACTGTAAGCTAATTCTCTTTGAGTCTTACATTCTGTTAAAAATGTTTTATTATATATATTTGCAATGCACAATAAATAAATTCATCATGGGGAACTGGTGCATATGCATATCACATCTTGGTCCTTTTTACTTCCACTTACCTTCCTACTTCACTCTCCCTATCACTGGATCCTTTTCCTTATTTCCACGAAGTTTATCTCCCTACTTTCTATCTTCTGTTTTGTTCTTTAAATTGTTTATACCTTCAGTTTCCTCATATGAGTAAAATTATGCAGTATTTAGTAGACTCAAAGTGATTCCATTTCTATACATGTGACTTAAAATTATATTCTTTATCACTGAACAATATTTCATTATGCATATAGACTGCATTTTCTAAAATTCAATCATTTGTTGATGGACATATAAGCTACTTCCAACAGTTAGCTATTGTGAGTTATGCTGTTATAAACACTAATATGCACGTATTACTGTAATGTGATGTCTTTTACTCTTGTACAAATATACTGAGAGCAGTTATAGTTGGGTTAAATGGAATTTCTATTTTTTGTGGAATATCTACATTTATTTCATATTAGCTGCACTAGTTTACATTCCCACCAGCAGTGTAGAAAGTCTCAATTTCCCCTATAATCTCTCTAGCATTTGTGTTTTTCTATTTCTTTATAGCCATTTTTATGGAGTAAGATGGAATCCATGTCATTTGATTTGCATATCTCTAACAGCTGAACATTTTTTTCATGTACCCACGAGCCATTCATACTTCTTTTTGAAAAGCATCCACTCATTTCAACTGCCCATTTTTATTGGATCTTTTATTTTGGCAAGTCTAATTTTTTGAGTTCGTTATATATTTTAGACATTAATCCTCTGTCCAAGAACTAGCTGACAAAAGTATTTTTTTTTCTTCACTCTAGGTTGTTTCTTCAGTCTGTTGGTGTTCCTCTGTTTTCCTTTACTGGCCAGAAGCCTTTCAATTTTATGTAATCCCATTTATTGAATTTTGGGGTTATTTCTTATGAACTGGGCTTCTGTTCTGAAAGTCCTTGCCTATGCCTGTAGAGTTTTACCTGTTTTCTCTCTCAGCAGATTCAGTGTTTATGCTTTTGCATCTAGGTCTTCGATTCGTTTTGATTTGATTTTAGTACCAAATGAGAGACATGGGTCTATATTCATTCTTCTGCATGTGGAAAACCAGTTTTCCCCACACCATTTGTAAAAGAGGCTATCTTTTCTCCAGCATATATTTTTGACCCTTTTATTGAAGCCCAGATGTGGTAGATCGCAAGTTCCCAAAATATCGAAGCAAGTGGGAAACAGGCAAGGTGAGCATTCAACGGCAGAGTATCTGAAGACTACAGTGCTTAAGCACATGCAGACTGTTGTGCTCACCACACAGTATTCTGAATGCCCATCCTGTTAAAACTACATGCAGATTGTTAGGGACTGTGCCAGGAGGGAGCATCGGCAAGTCCATGTTCAAACACTGAAAAAAGAAAAAGAAAAAGAAAAAGAAATGGGCTCACCAGCAAGATGGAGTTAGATAACTCATCAAAAAAAAAAAAGTCCAACATTTGGGGTGCACCTTCTTTATTTGACTCCATCCAATCCATAGCATCCCTTTGCATAAGAATATAGTATTTTTAGTCTTTGGAATTTCTAAGCTAGGAAATAGATTCACAATACCACTAAAACGTATTGATTGTTTATTGTGTTTCAGGATCTCTATTCAGAATATTATTTACAGATCTTATTTACTCCTCATAACAAGCTTAAAGGAAAATTTCACTATTGAGGGTAATAATAACTCATTTTAAGAGCAAATTCAAGGTTAAACAAGTCAAGCTCCAGTAATCATGCAACTGGTAAGCAATTCTCAGAGATTCTAAACCAGATCAATCTGACTCCCAAGTCCTTCAGTCCCACGATGCATTGATTTGATAAAAAGTTAAGGAAGTTACCATGGATACCTAGACTCAAAACCATTTCTCTTATTTCCAAAGCCATTTATTTTTCTGTATTTATGTTCTGTCTAATGTTGAAACTGGTAACATATTTTATTAAAGAAAGTATGGATTCTTCTTCTCTAAGAATCTCTAAAGTGAAGTTATTTATCCTAGGATAGTTTCCAAACAGAGGGAGGCATATCTTTCAGAACTCTACCATCTGCTCCATTGTGCTAACACTATTGAGTTCCCTGAAACAAACCTACGGGCTTCTGGGATTTCGAGTAGCAACATGTTTTTCTAAAACCAATGAAAATAGGTACTTAGTACCTTTCAGGTTTATTCATGACTAGTTTACAGGTACTATTAACAGGAAAATGGAAATAAAATTACTGTTTCCCTCTGTGTTGCTGGAAGAGCACAGGAGAAAGTGTAGCTGCTTTGTTTGAATCATTACCTTCAACCATAGGTCAGGAAAACTGGTGGTCACTGTCAGGTCCCAACCTGCAGTTCAACCCACCTCAGGAAGCCTTGTCATTCAGGGAGATAAGCATGCCAGGCACCGCAAACCTGGACTTGCTGGTGAAGGCCCTCTCCAGCCAAGAGCAGTGCAGCGAGCCAAGGGTGGTGGGAGGTAGGAAGCAAGCCCGGGGCTGGCAAATGGGCAGAGTGAGTCACCTCTTTGATGTGGAGTGATTATTGCAAACACAGAGAAGGTGAGCAAATATTTCCTTCCTCAAACTACCACAACTACTGTGACACCAGCCCCTTAATAGAGGAAACTGAGTCACAGTCTGGGAAGGTTTTAGAATTTCAGGAGAGGAAATTGCTAGCCTATGCTAGTAATATCAGTTTTACTAAGGTTAATTTTGTCCCAGCCTGGTAAAATTTCAGTCTGCCTTGTGGACAGAAACTATTTTTTTCCTTAGTTTTAGACTTTTCCTCTTGCTTCCCATTCTTAGTAAGGATTCCAACCAAAATGCATACACATGCAGCAAAACCTTTCCCCAGAATTAATTATATTAAAAAATCTATTAATTTTAGTAAAAAGGGGACACTGGGGTCATCTTATTCATTGAATGAAAATTCTATAAAGAAAAGTTGGTGGTTCTGGGAATGCTTGGTTCTTTAATGAAAACAAAAGTACAAATACTGGGTCATGTTAGGATCCATTTGGCCAGGTAAAATGGTTCTGAAAGCAAGAGAAAGCACTGCTACTCATGTTGGTTTCAATTTTGGAGGTGAATATTTGTTGAGGTCTCAGCACGGTGTCTTTTATTTTCTCCTGGGAATCAAGGCCTAGAATCCTAAGTTTTTCTAGGCCCGTGTAAATTGCAGCTTGTTTTAGGATCCTCTAACAGAGACATTTCATGATATTTGGAAGTGGAAGAGAAGGTACCATTATTGCTCTGGGAGGAGCAAGTTAAGTATAGTGTCTTGGGCAGATTTCATAGTTAAGGTTTTGCTTGTGTCTTCTGTAAATTCTACTGTAACTTACCCATAAGCACAGATTGCTGAGAACAGAGGGAAGTTCCTTGGCACCCCAGGACTTTCTGACTTCCTGAAGATTGGTGGCAGCTTCCTCACTTTTCTTAGCTTTGAGGTTTTGTAATTCCCTAAACCATATTCTTTTCTGATTAAAATAACCCAACGTCATTTTCCTTTTCTTGATGAAGTCTTGCATATAACAAAAAGGCAAAAGATAGATCCAAACAAATTCACCTTCCATAAATTTTTAAGGCTCCATTTTCATTTAGCAATTCATCCTTTAAAAATGGTTAATTGAGGTTAGGGATTTAGTTTAGCAGCATAAGCGCCTGCCTGGCAAGCACAAGGTTGTGAGTTTGATCCATGGTACCAAAAAATAAATAAATAAAAATGGTTAATATTTTTATTGAATGCTGCATCTTGTGACAGCAAATTACAAAATGTACTTCTTTATTGTGAAGTTTATTCTATTTATTTGCCCCAATTTAAAATGCGTCAAGCTGCAAGGCATTTCTGTATAATAGTAATGTATATATATCTACTTAACTCCCTTCATGTCTTTAAGAATATTGATCATTTTTTATAATTTTTTATTTTAAAGAGAATAAAACCAAGCATAATAAACCAGAATAAAGCCAATCAAAACAAATCAATGTAAGTGATACAGGATTTCAAAACAAAATAATAGGAAAGCAATAATGGCTACTATAAAGCCTCTTGTTGTCTTCAAAATATCTTTAGACTAAAGAGTTCTAGATGTTTAGTCCATTCTTAGAGAAAAATAAGCACACAAAATTGAGTTTTATTTTTTTAATTCAATTGGCCTTGTCTACAAAAAGGAGAGCTAGAAATGAGCTGAATTCTTAATGTACAAATTTTTAATCATAAATGTCAGCATAGTCTAGGGAAAAATTTAAAGAAAATATCACCTTTGTGAATTAACTTCCTTTCATTACAATGCTCAAGCTTAATATTTATTTCTTCCTGTCCCTTTTATATTTTATTTTCAATTCCCCCCCAGCAAAGGAAATATGCTTAATTTTAGACATTACTTGGGAAAGGAGACCTGTTTTGAGTAACTGAAACTCCATGGTCTGGCCATTATTGGACAAGTATCTAATCAATTTGGAGTCCATAAAATATCATGTGATTAAAAGATTTTGAGGGGCTGGAGATTTAGCTCAGAGGCTCAAGCACTTGCCTGATAAGTGTGAGGTCATGAGTCTGATCTCCAGTACAAAAAAAAAAAAAAATTCTTTTGTGGCCCTGAAGCAAGGCCAGCAGATCGCTGTAGCTGCTGGTTTCAAACAGGAGCCTAAAGAGAATTCTTTTTGTGGTCTGTTGGCCATTTCAGAACTTTGGAAATGGAACGGTCAATTCATCAGAAAGAAATAGCAGGTGAGTATGGCAGACATTGTGGGGCCTGCAGGGGAGAGACCCTGGCTTCTCGGCACCATGCGGTTGACTCGGGGTGGGGTGCCAGGAGAACAAGGAGCTCCTTCCCTCTCTGGGGGATGGCTGAGAGTGTGGCAGACTTTCAGCAGCCCTAAGGAGAGAGACCCCGGCACATCGGGACCTGCACGGTGTGGTTGACTTGGGGTGCCCGGAGAACAAGGAACTCTTCTCTTCCAGTCTCTGGGGGGCAACTGTGATCCTGCCTGCCTGTGGGCTGAGAATCAGATAACTCATGTGTCCTGTCCCCCATCCCGTGTTCCCCCTCCACCTGCTCCCTGCCTAGCAAGTGGGAGCCAGTGAACTACACATCTTGTGAAAAGATTGGCTGTGGTATTTAGTATGAGCTCGCCATATGCGAAAATGAGGACAACCATTTGGAAGAAAACAAGAGACAATATGACAGATAGTGACGATCTCTGGTTGTCTAGCTTTGAAATTTATGCTTTCTTATGTCCCATTCTGTTCTGTTTTGTTGTGTTTAATTTTACTCCCTTTTAAAATAAAATTAAAAAAAAGAAAAAGAAAGATTTTAACATGGTTAAGTATATTGTAGTTTTGCCTGTGTAGGGAACTCTGTGATTTTTGTGGGTAATGCCATTTAATTATTTGATTTTCTTGGAAAGTAACAGTTTTCATGCTCACTGACTGTGCTACCTCTTCTGCCTTTCCTCTGGGTGTACCACAAGATTTTCAATATAAATCAGAAATTGGCAACCCAGTATGCGGAACATAGTTGGCTTATAGATTCAACCATTTATCCATCAATTAGTTAAAAATATTTTAAAGTTTCTACTACATGCCAGACTCTGTTGTAGTCACTAAATATATAGCCATGAGCAAAATATACTAGAATCTCTAAGTTTACATTCTGTTGTAGAAAAGACAGACCAGAAAAAAAAAAATACACATAGGTTAGATGGTGATGAGCGCTTGTGAGAAAAATCAAGCAGTACAGAAGGATAGGGGATATAAAGAGAGGTTACAGTGTTAAATAGGATGGCCACAGAAGGTACCAGACACTTAAGACCTGAAGGGGAGGGAGGGCTGAGCTGTGTAGCTATTTTAGGAAGGGACTTTCCAGGAGAGAGAATGCTTGTGCAAAGGACTTAAAATGGAGAGTGCATTTCATTTCCAAGGAACAGCTGGGGTGAAGTGGTGGTGAGAGAGCAAGTAAGACAGTAAGCTGGGGAGCTGCAAGATGGACTTTGGAGGAGGAATAAGGGCCCCACTCTCTGGAACCACTGTGAAGATTGTGGAAATGTATTCTGTTACTCTGCACAGTGGTTTTTTAAAAAAAAATTATCTTCCATCATTTAAAAATAGTGTACTTAATATAACCATTTGACTTCTAGTATCCCTAGAAAATATGGTACCATTTGGCAATGCTAAATTGTGCATTACCATATCAAGACAGCAAAATTAAGCAGTAAATTCCAAGGAATTCCAGTTCTTCCTATTCCCCATTGTCCAACACTTGGCCTGCAGTTTTAGGACATAAAAGGACTTTTATTTTTACACCACTAAATGAAAGGTTAATTGGTGATTACAGCACATGGAATGTCCTTGGAGATGTCCTGATGTCTTCAGAGCCCAAGCCCTAAGGAATGACTCTGGGCCCAGGGAGGGACAGTCTGGATGTGAGTGAAGTTCTATAAATGGCTCCAAGCCACATGCATTAATATATGTGAAGAACAACTGTCTCTGCTCAATAACAATACAGGAAGACACCAGTATGGACCAGTATGTTACAAACTCAATATTTCTGGTTTCCATCTGGGTATTCAGAGGCCTTCTGATGTGAGGTGAAATTTTATTCTATATTCTGTATTTGCTTTTTGTTTTTAGATATTTGTTTTCCTGTTTGTTTTTGTATCCAGAGTTAAGCCTTGTTGGACAGATACCATTAAAGAATTGAGTTTAGCTGGTGTCCACGTGCATATGTGTGGTGGGGTGAGCAAGGAGAGAGGGCAAGAGAAAGGATACTGCCCACTAGCAGATCGAAATCAAGGATGCTGCTCACTCACATTTGTGTCATATTTGATCTTCTGCTAATTATCAATATCCAGAAATCGATCTGAACTGTTTGGGAAATCAACAACACTTAAAAATGCTCAGATGGCCTCCGTGCGGATGATTTTCTCTTCATTATAAAAATAAATTTATCCATGCCTTATGACTCAGAAGCTATTACATTTCTACCTTCCTAATTCTGGTAGCCAAAAATTAGAGTTGAGTCAGCCAAATATTTCCTAAATGAGTTACAGAATGTACGCTTACTCATGATAAATGCCATTGTATACTGTGGACGTGTTTTTGGGCAGTAGCAACTTGTGCCTCAGACATTTACATATTTAGAAGGTTTTTTCTTTCTTTAAAAAACTATAAGAATTATTTTATAGCTAGCCTGAACCATAATAAGCTGCATCAGACAATAGTATTTAAATGTTAGATTACAAAATTCAAATTCGAAACTTCAGAGTAAATCTAACCCAAAAATATTTCAAGTTGATAAATGTTGAGTGATTTCTGTAAAATGATTTAGGAAAAGGGTTTATTCAATTTTGAAGGATTGGATTCAATAGCTTTCTCCTTGCATGAAGAAAACACTTACAAGAGTAAGAGCTACATTCTCAAGTGGGGTCGCGGCTTATTTAGGAATTGTGGTCTCTCTGACTTGCTCTGCCAGCAAACATACAGAAATAATTCACAGAGTGGTAAACACTAAAATAACAGTATTTCTTGAGTATGGATAGAAGCAAAGGTAATTGTTGCTACAATTAGCTGTCTCTCTACTTTTAAAGATGTTTTGTTTGATATTTAATGCACTGAAGAAAAATATAAAGTTAAATTAAAATTTTATATTTAAAATTAAAATGTAAGAGCATTTAGCTTGTACATGCCTATTGTTACACTGCAGTAATTCAAATTTTTTAGCTCATTTCTTGATATGCATACATTTTACAATTTAGTTCATTTCTTAATATGTTTGCATTCTCCTAACATGCTCTCCTTTCTTCTTATTGATAAGTAAAAAAGGCCTTGAAGAAAAATCAACCAAGGATTGCTATGTTAGCTTTTCATCACTGTGACAAAATCCCTGACTTGAACAGTTTAAAAGAGGAAAGGTTTATTTTGGTTCACAGTTCAAAGGTTTCAGTGAGCGGTTCACTGGGCCCATTGCTGTGGGTTTGTGGTGAGACAGAAAGATCATGTGAGGAACTTGGCAGAAGAAAGCTCCTCACTTCATGGCAACCAGGAAGCAGAAAGCTAGAAAATCTGTGCTGCTGGGCTTCTTCCTTGTTCTGCTTTTGTTCCATCTGGGCCTCCAACTTATTGTAAGGTATTACCCACATTAGGATGTATCTCTTTCTTAGCTTGATGACTGTATCAGTCAGTGTTTACTAGAGAAACAGATTTAATGCAAGATACACAATTATAAGAGAATGTCCTAGAGAGGTTTACAGTGGCCACCGTTCGAGTCAAGTGTAATGGAAGAGTGCAAAAGATGTGTTTGTGTGGTGGAGACCTACAGGATGCAGCGGAAGGCCTGGAGCTCAGTGTAGCGTCCTGTGTGAATCCACAAAAGGAGGCCTTAGGGTCTGTGCTGGAGGCTGAAGGGTCAGTGTTGGAAGCCAGGAGATGATTCCGGGGTAAAGGCTAAAATTGGAGCTCCTCCAAAGGCACAGAAGCAAGCCTTCCGTCTTCATTTCACCTTCATATCATTCAGGTGACAAACCGCCCCGGGGCTGGTCTTTTATCTTCAGTAAATTCCCTCAGCCACACTCAGAAGTATGCCTATTCCTTTTAGTTGGGCGTTTCTTACTCAAATTGACACATTTAACTATCATACTGTCCCACATGCCAATTTTCTCCAAAAATAGTCCCACAGACTCACTGGAAAATGTGCTTTACTAACTTCCTAGGCATTTCTCAATCAAATCAAATTGGCAATCAAGATGAAGCATTACAGCTTCCCTATCTTTTACTTTCCTTTTTTTCTTTTTTGCCATAATTCTATGTATTGTTGGAACTTGGAGGAATAGCATGAGTGTGACAGGAACACCATTTCCTTCTCTTTGTATTCAAGGCAAATACTGGCTTGATCAGAAAGTTTACTGAGTCACAGGTATGACACACTTTTCTTGTAATCACTGAGTCTTACTGAATTCCCGCACACCCTATACCAAAATTCTGTGTTCTGGGGGCAATAGGAAGTGCAGACACATATATCACATGTGTCCTGTCTGCTTACACATATCCTCTGTTGTCTCATATACCAAACTTGGGAATGAATTCAAACAGAAAGCGTTCAAACATCTCAAGAAGGTGACGCAGAAGGCTAAACCAAGCACTCATGGTCTTCTGCACCTGCAGCAGTCACAGAGCCAACCCACACCATGAAGCTGACCCTGGCTTTGTGTCTTTGTAAATCATTCAGTCTGAGTCCCAGTTTCCAAGTCTGTGACAGTGGAGCAATTTTACCTAATGTGAATGTAAATGATTGAGAATTAAAGGGATAATGTCTGTAAATTTACTTTGTAAAGAGGCAAGAGAACAAATGTTTACTGAGCTTTTATAAGTCTGTCTTTAGCCATTCTAAACACTTGCTTCAATATCATCCTCAGGCACTTTCTACCCTTTGAGTTTTGTATTGTTTTTGGTCATAGAAAATAATTCCTGCATTTCTGAACCACTTCACCTAGTAATTCTAACTGAATCTTAAATAACAACTTTGATGTTGCTTTACTTAACAAATGTTTGTCAATCATCTACTGTGTGCCAGGTATTGTACTAGAGGTCAGAAAGGTGTTAAAATTAAACCTTGATTCTTATTTCCAGCACTAGCTAATTATCTTCCTCCTGTGAAATGATGTCTACGATAGCATGTGGCACACTATATCTTATTGATTTTGTGTGTCTGCACCTCCTCTAGCCTGTTTCCTACCTTGTTTAACACTATGACTGGTACATGATAGATATGCAATAAATAGATGTTGATTGACTAAATGAGTACCAGGTATTATTGCAGTGCAAGGTGAAGAAGTTGAATCAGCAATTTAACAAAATATCTTGGACAAGGAAAAAAAGAATGTACTGAAGAAATAAATTTGGTAATTTTTAGCAGATAAACTACTAAAAATAGATGAGATCTTCCCGGGAAGCTGTGCGTAAGACAAGGAGAGAGATCAAGAATAGAAACTTATCAACACTCATATTTAAGTGTGATACAAAAAGAAAGGCCAGAGAAGAAATATAAAGCAGGGCTCACAGTGAGAAAGAAAGAGAGTCAAGAGTGTGATTTGGGGGAAATTAGATGAATTGATTAATTTTGACCATGAAAAGCCACTATATGTATACCATAAAATCCCTTTCAATTGTCAAAATGTAGTTGACTGAAGAGGGTCTAGGACTGAATAAAATGGTGAAATTAGGTTCATTGTACTATGACATAAAGACAGAAATAGAGATTTGATGACCTTAACAACTGAATTTGTATAGAATCTTAATCATCCTCACAGCTTCAGAGAGAGGAAGTACAAAGAGCAAAGAGAAGAAAAAGAAAAGTTTCTCAGAAATATTCAAATTCAAGGTGGACAAAGGGTGAATCTAGAAGTGGCAATAGAGTGGTAAGTCAAGAAAAGATATCAGAAATCCAAGAGGATTAGGCTTCAATGCATGCCCCCCTTTGCAAGTGAACATTAAATTCTAAAAGAAAGCAGGGATGATGTGGTGGTCACAGAAAAGGTTGTTGGAGAAAAAGAATAGTGGGTTACTGAAAGGGTTTTCCTTCAAATTCACATAGATGACTGTGGGGTGCAGATACTAAACAATGCTTGAAAGGAATAAAAAAGGCTTTTAATGGTAAAGAAGACATGTTGATAAGAGGTAAGTCACTGAATTAAGTTGGCAAGTAGCATTATGTACCACATGATAGCAGATGGCGATGATATGGTTGTCACCAAATCTACAATCAAGTGACTTGCTTCAGAAATATTCAGAAGACTATGGGTTGGAACAATAAAAAAATTCAAGTTATTGGATAGATCCAAGGCTGAAGGTTTGTAAGGTGTGAGGGTCAGAGGCATAGAGGAAAAGATTTGATAGTTTTGGTGAAAGAAGTTTCAAATATTGGTCATATAGTGAGTAAAGAAGAATTTAAGAACAAGATGTAGCAAATACATACAAAGAATAAAAATAATAAATAAAAATAATAACAGTGTGTGATGAGAGGGAGAGATTAGAGAGAGATAAATAATAAGGATACATTTCTTCCTGAGACTAGACATGTACTAACTGGACTGTCTACTTAATCTTTTAAATTTTCTAAAACCCTCATGTAGTACTGTGGATATACAAGGATCAACTTTTAAAATGTTTAATGTACTAATTATATAGTAAAAATAACTCTAAACAGTACTGATTTTTTTTGAGTGAAAAGTGTCTTTAAACCTTCTGTTTGGCCAGTAAGCAACATTTTAACGTTGTTCATGTGCTTTGATATTTAAGGTCCTTTTGAAAAGGTTATACTGTAAAATTACAATGATATTTGCGTAATACAATTGCATTTCTGAACTGAATTTTAAAACTAATTACCTGTTAGTTATTTCCTAGCTATGGTCATAGCATTTCAGATACATTTTTTCACGTGAACCAATAATACAAAAATGCAATTTTGCCATTGCAATGTGCTTACTACTAATCATGACTATATGAATAATTTATGCTGACTCATAAGGCTAATTAGAAAATTCTATGGATATTAAGAAATTATTAAAGCAATAAAACCAAATAAGTTATAAATCTCAATTTTAACTGATACTTTATTGAAGGGAAATGAAGATGAGGTTGTCAAAGATTTTAGTTTATTCCACATTAAAAGGAAAAGTTAAGCTTTCACATTCCAATAAAAATTAGTTTTCTTCCAAGGAAGAAATTTATTTGGCTTATATTGTTTCTTATGGGAGTATATTTAACTATTGAATCATTGCTGTCTTACAATTCTGAACATGTTTCTATTGAATTCAGTCAAAGCCTTTTGAGTTCAGTAGGACTCCTGGAAATGTAGCTGAATTTTAAATGCTAGCTGTATCGGAAAAAATTGACAGTAAGGTCCTTTATTACTCAGTGAAAAATGCTGAATCACTGACTACTTATAAATTCAAATAAATTGCTGAATCAGAAGTTGGATTATGAATCAAAATCAAACTCATTTTAGTGAGTAGGAATGTGAATTTTCCAATATGATATACAAAAGTAAACACCCTTTAACAATAATTTTGTTTTCTAATTTGACAATTTACATTTTTCTTTCCAACAATGGTGTCATATTAGTCAGTTTAAGTTGTCTGAACAAAACACTATAGACTGAGTGGCTTCAACAAAAGAATTTTTTTCTCATTGTTCTAGAGGGTGAGAAGGTCAAGGTTTCTGGTGAGGGTTCTTTTATCAGTTCACACACAGCTAGTTTCTTGGTGCTGTCCTTAAGTGGAGGGAGAGAGAGAGAGTTGGTGTCTTCCATTTCTTAACATGGCTCTCTCTTTACTAGATTATAGCCTACTCTCATGGCCTCCCTTACACTTTACTGCTTCCGTATAAGCCCTATGTCCAAATAGCAATTGGGGCTTCAAATGTGAATTCTGGAATGATGAGGACGTTCACTTTCATAACATAACAGCAGTTAGATTCATTTATTAAATTCTATAACTTTTTCTTCATTTGCCTGGCTACTGACCTGTTTACATTGTTCTTAAACAGCTTACGTTCTACTGGTGGTTCTCCATCTTGGCTATACACTAAAATCACCAGGAGAATGTTTAAGAAAATATTGATGCCTGGGGCCCAATCCTAGGAATTTTGAGTTGGATGATTTGGGGTAAAGCCTGAGAATCAGCATTTGTTTTGCAGATGATGATGATGTACTCCCACCGGGGAGAAAATGACTTTATGTACTTTATTCAGCCCTTGATACCCAAACTGTATATAAGCTTCCTACCTTATATTTTTAATTTACATAAAATTTATACACAATGAACTTCATATGTCCATATAATTCAATGAGTCTTAATAAATCTACATACCTATGTAACTACGGCCCAAATAAAATATAAAATGTTCTGCTATCGTAGAAAGCCCTATGATTCCCCTGCCCATTGAGCCCCTTTCCTTCCAGCTGTAGCTCTGCTGTGTTTCTTCACAGATTAGCTTTACCTGTCTAGAAAGACGTTTTTAAATTCCTGGGAAACATTGAAGATAAAAAAAATTAATACAATTATAAAGTAATGGTTAAAAGTGTTTGGAATCAGAGCTGAGTTTGAAACCCTATTTCTTGAATCTTACTATTTTATAGATGTTTTTAATTTCAGTTCCTTGGTTTCCTCCTTTATAGAATAAAAGTATATCCACCATGACAAGTGGTTATAAGGTTTTTTTTAAAACTCATGCGTAGAGGAGAGCTTATGCCTGGCAGTTAGTATACAGTCAACAGATTATAGCCTTGGCCATTTTTATTGCTATTAGTGGATTATATTATTTTATGTGGAAAGTAAAAAAGATATCTAAATGTTAAACACTGGAAAGGAAGCAAAACAACAGTTCCAATTAAACTGGGGAGAAACAGGAGACACTGGGTATAAACCTGGTCCTAGTCTCTTTCAAAAGGAGGTCTTAAACTTTCTCAGCAAGTTCTCTTTTCCTTTATGAACTCCTAAATCAAAGAAATTCTAAAAAACAAAAAAAAACATACCTTCACAATAGTGGGAGATGGATATGACTTAAAAAATAATCATATGCACTGAAATTCAATGTTTTTGTAAAATTATCATTGATTAAAAAAACATATTTAAAGAAAAGAGATCCCTAATCCAACTAAGGAAATGCTCTGACGAAATTCTGCCTTGATTCTTGTTTGGATATATATATTACTTCATATTGAATCTTGAGAAATTTTCACATTCTCTTCCAAACTTCTGGAGCAAGCTACGTGAAGCCAAGGGGAGAAGTATTTTGCTTGAGTCAGCTACTTCCAACATTTATCGATGTATTGCTTTTAAACCCTACCCAACATTACCTACTTCACTCACTGACGGGGTTAACGTGAACACAACCCCGTGGTCTATGTTAAGCTCTTTCACCTTCCAGCTAAACAATGCTCCCCTTTTAGAAGCAACAGAGCAACAAAATCACTACATGAGACCTGACACAACATGTCTCTCTATTGTAGCATAAGATTAAAGCATTTTTTCACCTTCTTCCCCCCTACCCTTGCTCCTTCTTAATCCTCTATCCGGCTGATTCATAACAGCTGTTAAATAACTAGACATTTAGGTAAAGGCAAACTGAACCTATAAATCAATGTGCATGATATAATAACTAACTCTTTCCGGCACAGCTTGCTTGTATTTCTTTGTTTGCTTTTTTTATGCTGACTTCAGTTGTAGCATCTCTATGGAAGGGTTTAGCACAATTGTTAATGCTAATCTCCGGGTTTCCAAGGTTATTATGGAAATATATACAAGTAAGTGAAACTTCCAGTACATTCATAAAGATGAAGTGGGGATTCTGAGGACATATGGATCCTGAAAATTTACTATAATCTTCCTGAGGGTGAATATTTATTAGGGTATCTTGGTTGTAAGTACAGAAACCAAGCCCAGTTGGTTTCAGTAAAATAGGGCGAGTATATGGATGTTTCATGAGACCCTTTTCCAGGTGTGTGGTGGGACATCAGAAAAAAAAAAACAGCCTAGAATTTCTCTCTCTTTCTCCCTCTCTCTCTAATCTGATCATCCTTCTTGTGGTATGTGGACTGGTTTTCTCTGTGTGGTAGACCTTAGCTGGGTCACATTCCATCTGAACACCTAAGCAGACCATATGTTCCATTAGATACAACAACCATGTAGCTCAATTCCAGCCCCCACTTTAAAGATTAACTCATAAATTCCTATGCAATCCTCCCCACCTATCTTTTCCCCTTCCTCTGTCTCCTGTCTGCTGGCTGAATAATGAAGGCTAAGACCTTGGAGAACATTGAAGGTCAAAAGTTAAAAGGAGCTTGCTCCCTGAAGAGCAGTAACCCTCTCTTGCAAGCCATCCACCTACTCCTTCCCCATCACGGACTTGATATGACTGAGAAAGAAAATTCTATTCTGTTAAACGATCAAGATTTAGAATTTGTCAGGCAACTAGTATGACTCTTAAGTGCCTTCCCTATTGTGAAAATCTCCCAGTATGCTGCTTCAGAATTTATAGTGTACAAGGGGAAAACCTCTCAGCCATTCTCAACTCCAAATTTCAGGAAGCAGACTGAACTACTGTGTCAACTCCTACCTTTGATGCAAGCAGCTTTGATGAGGGAGATGGATTGCATGATCCAGACAACCACTAGAGGGTTTCCAAGAGAACACAACCAAATGTGATTTGAGTTTTGTTTCAATTCTACAGTTAACTTCTTTAGTAGCCCTAATTAATTCTTCTTGAGTAGTCCTAATTAATGTATTTAACCTCTTTGAGCATAAGACCACTCATCTCAAATGAGAGATTTAGATAGTTCTTTCAAGACTATAACATTATTTAATTCATAAGACGTCACGAAACAGCTCTTAAACACAGTGAATGCCCATGTGCTAACGTCATGGAAACGTACAAGGATATCATTCTGAAAGTTAATTCCATTGGAGCGGGGCACACTAATGACTTTCTCTGCTGAACTTCTTTTAAAAAGATTTCATAATTTCTTGGGTTACCATAATTCAATATTATATTATATGTATTAGGTTTCTCATTTCAGAAACAAAATAGCTGGCCCTCACACCTTAAATGAGGAGAGGGTTTTTGTTTTGTTTTGTTTTGTTTTTGGCTTACGGTTCAGAGGGTTCAATCCATGAATGGCCAGCAACTCCAGGGTGGAAGTGGCATGGTAGAGACTCACAGAGGAGGAAAGCTGCTGGCCTCAAGGTGCAATGAAGAAGAGAGAAGGGAAGAGCCAACGAAGGAGATATATCCTCCAAAGACATATCCTCAGTGATCCACCCCTTTCAACCAGGCTCCACTTCCTAGCAGCACCTTTATCTGTGAAGTCATCAAAAGATCAGCCCACTGATGAACACATCACCCCATTATCCAATCAACTTCTAAAATCCTCATCTTTATACACATGAAATGTTGGGGGTATACCACAACAATATGTATATTTATTCACTATATGTTAAAAGCACAGAGTCAAAGTCAAATTTCCTGGGTCAAGTAGCACTTTTGCTATTTATGAACCATGAGACAATATTCACCATTTGCAAACTGTGGGGTAGTATCTGTCTTAGAAGTACATTGCCATGATTTTTTAAAATTACATATACAAACTCTAGAACTTAAGTATCCTATATATGTTTGCTTAAAAGTTAAATTTAGCTTCTGTTGTAGTTGGTTAAATAGCTGTCTACACAAATAGACTTCAAGTCCTTAAAATTTCAATAAGATTGGACACCTAGTTTTACTGAAATTCTCATTATTCAAATAATAGCCCAGGGTCTAGAACATAGTATCTGCTTATTAAATTTTTAAATGAGAAAATGAGCAAATATACAGTACTATTTAAAACATCTGTTTTGTCTTTGTATTTTAAATTGTAAAGTCCTTAAATCAATTAGTAATTATTAAAGACCACTTTTCTTAGGCTAGCAGAGCATTCCTTTATCAACAGTCTTAAGGTATGGCAATTCCTCTACCCAGGGTTCCTAGCATGTGACCATAGGTTAGTAATACTTGGGGAGCTGGGGAGCTCTTTAAAAACTGGTTCCCAACATCTGGGTTTCAACTGGACCTGCTGAATTAGAATTGTGGCCCTATGAATTGTAAAATTAGATTATAGTAACCCCAGAAATTATGAAATCTTTAATTGTGGATATTTTTCAAATTCTACCTCAGGGTAGAGGCCAGGATTTAGGACTTTATTTTGGTTTATCTGTTCATGTGGCAGTAATCCATTAGTGGCATGTTCCTTTCATTTTTATAACTTAGATTTTCACCCTTCCACTTGTTCAATACGACCATTAGGCACAGCATTAATTAGGATTTTCTAGAGAAACAGAATCAACAAGGGGAGACTTATGCAGGCCCGAAGGTTGTCTGATGACAGAAGTCCCTCTTCTTCCAGGCAAGTTGATTTTTCTCTATTAAGAAATCCTATTCTATTTCTCTGATTCCAAAATTAAATTTAGTTTTGAAAATTATTATTGTTAAGCAATTACTTTTACTTTCTCTAGACAAGATGGTCAGTGTTGGAAGATCACATCCTCAGAATTATTGGGAATGTGCTCCGTTCCCTGTATGCCAAGCACTTTAAAACAGAATTTGTATAAAAAGTCTGTAAAACAAGTTTTGTGGCCACTGTTGCATTTGCATTTGCCTTGGATGAGGTTCACTCACATTCCAGAGGGTAATTTGTTTTAGTCAGGCTATTGGTGAATAAATACTAATCTAGTCCTCTAAAAAATTCACAGGAAAATCTAGAATGTTTGGACAACAATCTGGGTATTGTGGTCTAGTTAAGTTGACACACAGTTAACTATCCAGGCACCCGGGATGCCAATTTTTGCTATTTCTTCTGCTTTTTGAAATTGTTTCCCAGTACCTCCAGTATGCTTCATCAGGGTTTGCTTTACACTAATCTCTTTCCTCGTGGTAGAGATTACAATCACTTTCCCAGAAGAAGCAGAGAAGCAAACCTGAAGTGGGAAGGTTAAAAGTCTGACTCAGAGCCCTGATCTGACAATAGCCTCGGGAGGATTTTGCATGGCTGCCTTTGTCTGCCAAAATTCTCTTGTTTCACATTCAACTCCCTGTGATTATCTCTTAGAAAACTGAGCTACTATGTCTGTCAAATGAATGTACACATTCATCCATTCTTATGGGAATTACAACCAGGAAATCTAGGATTAGTCCCAGATCAAAACTGCCAGTGTAACCAAGAGAGTCTCCTCCAAAGGCAGACACAGTAACAATGTGCACCAACATACAATTGCACTTTTCTAAAACTGTGATTCTAAAATTTGAATCTAGTCAGATTTTTAAAGAAAAAGCCATAAGGCATTTTTCTTGCCTGAATGAGTGAACATCCACTTTAGACTACACATATCTGTATCAGCTTGTCTAATTCCAAAATTAAATTTATTTTTGAAAAATATTATTGTTAAGCAATTACTTTAACTTTCTATAGACAAAATGGTTAGTATTAGAAGAGCCACATCCTCAGAATTATTGGGAATGTGCTCCATTCACTTTATGCCAAGCACTTTAAAATAGAATTTGTATAAAAAGTCTGTAAAATAAGCTTTGTGGCCACTGTTACATTTGCACTAAAAATTCAAACACGAATACAATCTTTATAATAAAATAGAGTTTTAAGAAAATGAATAATATTTGGTTATTGCCTCATACCACTGTTAGACAATACTTCTGTCTTCTGTATAAAAGTTCTCTCATATTAAATTGGGTGATTTACAGTTTGGCTAATCCTATGAAATTTGAGGGAAATTTTCATTTAATAGTTTTTGGTTTGTGTATTCATGGAGTATGCACAATCTTAATAACTGAGGTAAATTACCAATAACACTATAAACAATTCCATTCATTAAAAGGGTATTTACTGACATTAATAATCTTATCTCAATTTAGGTCCCAACCATTGTTCATAATAAAGAGTAGTTTAATGCCAGCTCCAAACCAAAGAAATTACTATTTTTGTTGATTGAGTAAAAGTAAAAATATACTTTAAAAATTGAGCCATAGCCCTTGTTCATAAAATAATAATTTTATATGGTATACCTTTATCTCAAAGTGGATTAGAATTAGGTATGATTTGAAATTATCATTAGATTTTTTTAAGGCATAAAGAGCAAGTTTGATGAATTAGGAAACCATTGTTTCCCTTAAAAGTATTGGAAACTATCTATCTGTAAATATGAATCTATTTATATCAAGTTTCCTGTACTGCCTTAGATTTACATGGTGTGAGCATATCATATAAGTTCTCAAGATACTTGGTACCTTGTACTTTCAAGGTACAAGGTAAACATTGTTATTATGAAGAGAACCAAAGTATTAAATTTTAATTTTGTAAAACTGTATCTCTCCTCCCTAACCCAGCCTCCACTTTTAAAAAGAAGACCTCTTGCTCCCTGATTCTGCTTTTGGAATCCCTCTCCCTTCCCTGAACAGAATGAAGTAAATTGAAGTGTTTCAAAATTAACAGAAGCAAAAAAAGGTTGACCTACATGCTAAGATACTAAGTCAGAAGGCAGAGAAGAGACAAGTAAAAAAGCACGGCAGACTAAGTTCATGAGTGCTTGTTGACACAATAAGAAAGGAAGAATATACGGGAACATTTTGAAAACAACATCCAGGGACATTTTGGAAAAACTGAAATTTGAATAAGGATTTGTTTTAAGAATATTTTCAAACGAGTTTAAGAATAAATTGTCTCCCAATTATTTTAAATGTTTATACGTGTGCTTCCTTGATGATCAAGATCATCAAGGCTTACCTTTGTTTCGCTTATATTACTAACAATAATTTCCTATTTCCAATATTTAGAGTAACATTATTTCCTTCAGTTGCGCTCTTGCATGTTCCCTAAGAGGTAAAGGTAAAATTAAATCTCTCTTGCCAAAAATGACATGATCCATAATGGGCTAAATGTGGAATAGTGCTTACTAGAAGTTGGGAAGGTGAGGCAGATAAAGGCAGGCTAGGTTTGATCAATGCACACCATGTATATTGAAACATCATACTGCATTAGTCAGTCTTTTTGTTGCTATGACAGATACCTGCCTTTCATCTTTTGTTTTAGCTCCAGTTCATAGTGAATTGGCCCTGTTGATTTCAGCCTGTGACAACACGATAAATGATGACAGAAGTATGTGGCAGAAAAGGCTTTTTTTTAATCTCATGGTGACCAGGTATTAAAGAAAGAGAGAAGAAGGGC